>PVLC010025189.1:0-23917 GCA_004027655.1 Graphiurus murinus
TCTCAGCCTCCCAAATGCTGGGATTACAAGCGTGCGCCACCACGCCCGGCTCGTGGTGCACACTTGTAATCCCAGCACTTGGGAGGCTGAGACCGGAGGATCCGGGTTTGTGGCCAGCCTCAGCTACTTAGTGAGGCTCTCCGCAACTTAGTGAGACCCTGTTTCAAAATAAAGAATAAAAAATAGGACTGGGAGTGTAACTTGGAGGTAGAATGCCCCTGAGTTCAATCCCCAGTACTGGAAAAAAAAAAAAAGCCCTTATCTTCAGTTTTGTACTGTGGATTGAACCCAGAGGCATTCTACCCCCAGCCCTTTACACACACACACACACACACACACACACACACACACACACATTTTTTTTTTGAAACAGGGTCTTGCTAGGTGGCTGAGACTGGTCTCTAACCTGTGATTCTCCTGTCTCAGCCACCCAAGTACCGGGATTACAAGCATGTGTCACCACACCTGGCAGATTTGTACTTTTTAATTTTTTTATTTTGAAACAGGATCTCAATAAATTGCTGAGGTTGGCCTTGAACCTGCAATCCTCCTATCTCAGCCTCTCAAATACTGGGATTACAGGTATGCACCAGCATGCCCGGCACATTACAGCTTTAACACATGGTAAGATGAAAATTATGATCCCTGGTTATCAACTGTCACCCAGGTATTAATTGTTTACCAACAACTGGGATTATAGTGATAGAGCTTTAGCATCATGGAGTCTATTATAGGGGAACTGATTATAAACCATTCACACAAGTTCAGGGAAGGACAGGGATACTGGCCATGACCTGAACTAAGGCAGCAGCCCTGAAGACAGAGAACACAGAAAAAATGTAAAGACATCTATGAGAGAAAGTCAACAGAAGCCAACACAATTGATGAGTGATTAGGTGTGGAGTCAAAACTAGGTTTCTGGCTTGGGTGGCTGGACGAGGGTAGAGGGGCAGGTAGTACCATTTGCTGCAGTGGGGAATGGAAGAGGAAGAGGAGCATAGCTCCCAGGTTAAGAGCATGCATTGGGGTCTCAAACCAGAGTTCAAACCCAATCCTGTCCATGTTCTGGCTGTGTGATCCAGAGAGGATTATTCAACTTCTCTGAACTGCTATTTGTTCATTATAAAATGGGTAGAGTACATCTCCCTCATAAGATATTTGATGAATATTAAATGAGATTAAACATATTCTGCACATAACACAGGGTACCCATGTATCTGGCACAATAATGGAAGGTTATTATTGTTGTTACTAAATTGGTGAAATGATGAACAAATCCAAGTGTTCTTTTGGCTGGTTTCCTTTGTACTTATAATCATGCCTGTAACTGGGATTTTAGTTCCTCTGCTCCATTTGGGAAAACAGACTTTTGTTTTTCCATTTGTTCCTGCATGCCCAGCTTTTTGATAGAGCTGACTAGGAGAGGCAGGATTTTCTTCCCTGAAACAAATTTGGAGACAGGAACTCAACCCTCACTCTACTCCCTCACCTCCAGATGGCGCCCGTCCTCTGTGCGTCTCCTATAGTTCCGGTGTACATTCTCCAAAGCAAGAAACAGGCCTAACCAAATCTTCAACCATGGTGGTGTGTGGAATGCACCCACTGGGCTGATTCACAAGGGGCTCCAAGAAAGCTGCTGCTTCCAGCCGCGGAGACTGGCTTGTACTTAGGATTCTCCAGAGAGGCCATGCCACCTCATGCTGAGTCTCTGCCCTGGCCTTTACAGACAGTACTGTCCCCGGCCACTCTGCCTCACTGACTCCTCCTCACTCAGATGCCACCTCTTCAGTGAGGCCTTCCTTGACTGGCTTTTCAGTCTGGGCTGGTCACCTCTGTCCCTCTACCACATCCTCTGCATAGCACTGGGTAGAGGTACAATATATAGTTGTTAATTTTGGGGGAGGGTACTGGGGATTGAACTCAGGGCATTCTACCTCCGATCTATACCTCCAGCCCTATTTTTTATTCTTTATTTTGAAACCGGGTCTCACTAGGTTGCGGAGTGCCTCACTAGGTAGCTGAGGCTGGCCGAGAACCCAGATCCTCTGGTCTCAGCCTCCCAAATGCTGGGATTACAAGTGTGTGCCACCACGCCCAGCTAGTTGTTAATGTTTTATTAAAGAAAACTTTAAACATAAAAAATGGTCCAATAATCAAGTGCTGAACTATAAATTTTTGTTTTCTTATTCCATTCACTCACTAGATCGTTGCCTCTATTGGGGAGGACCTATATTTCATGATATTCTGTCCCCAGCCCCTGTGCCTGACATAGATACTCAGTAAAGGTTTGAGGGCTTGGCGTGATGGTGTATGCCAGTAATCCCAGTATTAGAAGGCTAAGACAGGAGGATTGGAAGTTCAAAACGAGCCTCAGCTACTTAACGAGACCCCATTTCAAAATAAAAACGGCTGGGGGTACAGCTCAGAGGTAGAGTACTCCTGGGTTCAATCCCCAGTATTAAAAAAAAAAAAAAAAAAAAAACCAAAAAAACAGTATAGATTTAGGATGACACTCACATGTAGCCAAATCCTCCCTCCCTTCCTTCGGTCTTCTTTCCTCTCTATTTCTTTATTTTCTATGAATGTGGTAAGTTATTTAACATCTTAGTCTCAGTTATATTATCTGTAAAACTAAAAATTACATTTGCTTTGCAAGTTGGTTTTGAGAATCAAATAAAGTGGTCAGTCACTTGGTATACAATAGGTGTGCAATAAATGCTGGTTTCCTTTCATGGAGTTTCATGTTGATTTGGGGGAAATGACTTCATCCTTAGGGAGGAATGGCTGTCACTCATTTTGCAGCTGGAACAATACCAACACAGATCTCTGGGAAACACCCGCTTCCCCTTCCCAGACACAGGGAATGGAATGTGAGCCTTTCCCATATCCAAGTCCTCTGGGTCTGCCAAGAGAGGCCAGACTGCCAGAGTGAAGTGAGAGGGGGCTGCAGTCCCCTGCCATGGCCTCCCAGTCTGTTGGTCCCTTCTTTCATTCATTTGTCCATTCACACTGCACTCCCTATGTTTGAGAGCCTACTGTGTGCAGGCTCAGAGGGGTGGTACTGAGACTCAGTGGTGCAGACAGGCCCAGCCACTGCCCTTACAGACCTTGCAGTGCTGTTTGTGGCTGGAGTGGAGGGAGACACAGGTGTACATTATCACAATTTCAGTGAGAGCTACGAATGAAAAGTCGGCTTTTCACACAGGAGGATCAACAGGGGCATCCAACCTACTCTGGGGACTGGAGGGCTGCCTGGAGGAATTGACATTGAATCAGAGACATAAAGGGCAGATGGGAGTCAGCCAGGTCAAACGTGGGAAGAAGAGGACCTTGTAATTCTTCTACTCCCTGCTTGCCCTCTCTCACCAACTTGTGGGTTCTAAACCCAGAATTCCCTGCAGTGCCCCATGGAGTTCTGCTGGGCCTTACCTCCCAAACCTTCCAGCTCAGCCCCCCTGGGGAAGAACCACTTCCTCTCAAACGAGTCTCCATCTCACCCAGGAAGTTGGCCAAGATGGCAGAGAGATGGAAGAGCACTTGCCTTCCACTCCAGGATATGTAGAGGCAAATTGTCTTTGAAGAACAGAGTCCAAATACTGAGACTCTCAGGTACATTCGGGCCAGTGTTTTCTTGACTCTATGCTGAGCACAGTCTTCTGCCCTATGGGGTGATCTTTCTTTATTCCCCAGTCTCTCCCCACAATGCATTGGGACCACTCCTGAGCCTGCCTTGCCTGCTTTGACATAGGCAGAGCCCAGGGCCCTGATTGGGTGAAGGCACATGGGTGTTTCACTGCTAAGCAAAGGGACCCAGCCCAGCCAAGGGCAAAGGATGAACTTGACATCAGTCCTAGATGTGGCCAGCCAACAGATGGTTTGTGAGCCTCAAAAGGGAAAGAAGGAATGCCAAGAATGCTACAGAAAGGGTTAAATCTTTCAAGCCTGTTACAATCATTACTGACTCAGCCTCCTTCTGCTTATCTGCAACTCAGTGTATAGAGCTGAACTGTGGAAGGTCTAGAGTGCTGGCAGAGGGGAGCAATGCCAGCAATCAAAGGCAAGCGCCATCAGGGCTGCAGGTATAGCTCAGTGGTACAGCACTGGCCTAGCACACGGGAGGCCCCAGTTTCCATCTCCAGCCTGAAACAAAACAAAACCAAAAAAGGGCCTTGGATACCCTCTGTGGATGAGAGGGGAAGCATGTGCCCACCGCACAGACTATAGCCATATGGTCCCATCTCTAGTGACGGAGCTGTCCCAAATGCTGTGCTGTTTAAGAGTTTTATGGACAAACTTGAGTGTGGTAGGGTGATCAGAGATGACACTAATCTGGACAGAGAGAAAAATAATATGTCAGACACTTTTCACTGTGCTATATACTTTAGATTTCTTATTTAATTCTCATAATGACCTTAAAAAGTGGAAACTATTATAGTCTCTGATTTAACAGATGAGGAAACACACTTAGAGGGGCTAAGTAATATGCCAAAAGTCACATAGCTAATAAGTGGTGGGATGGGCTAGGCGAACCACCCAAAGCTATTAACCTGCACTGAAAAACTTCACTCATCCATCCATCCGTCTATCCGCCCACCCACACATTCAGCCATTTATCCACCCATTCACCCATCCAACTGTCCATCCACCCACTCACCTACGGATTCACCCATCTCACCATCCATCCATCCATCCACCCATCCATCCATCCATCCATCCATCCACCCACCCATGTAGCCATTTGCACACCTATCCATCCACCCACTCATCTATCCATCTACCCATTCGTCTGTCCATCCATCCATCCATCTATCGTTTATGGAGCTCCTGCCAAGGGCCAATAGAGTATGAGGCAAGGCAAACAAGGTTCTGCTCTCATGGAGTTTACATCTCAGGGAGGAGAATGAGAAAAAAAAAGTCAAAAAATTAAAAAGATTATTTCAGCCAGGCATGGTGGCACACACCTATAATCCCAGTACTTGGAAAACTGAGACAGGAGGATCACAAGTTTGAGGCCAGCCTCAGCAACTTAGCGAGACCCTCAGCAACTTAGCGAGACTCTTGTTTCATTTTTTATTTTTATTTAAAAAAAATTTTTTTTGCAGTGCTGGGAATTGAACCCAGGAGCATTCTACATCTGAGGTACATCCCCAGCCATATTTTTATTATTTTTATTTTTTGAAACAGAGTCTCGCTAGGTTGATGAGATTCTTACTACTTGCTGAAACTGTCCTCGAATCTACGATCCTCCTGTCTCAGCCTGCCAAGTACTGATTACAGGCATGTCCGCTATGCTCGATTTAGAGACCCTGTTTCAAAATAAAAAATAGAGCTGGGCTTGGTGGCACATGCTTGTAATCCCAGTACTTGGGAGGCTGAGACAGGAGGATCCGGGTTGGTGGCCAGTCTCAGATACTTTAGTGAGTCTCTCTGCAATTTAGTGAGACCCTGTTTCAAAATAAAGAATAAAATAGGGCTGGGGGATGTAGTTCGAAGATAGAATGCCCCTGAGTTCAATCCCCAGTACCGCAAAATATATAAACATATTAATTATAGGGGTGGAGGTGTAGTCCAGAGGTAGAATACCCCTGGGTTCAATCTTCAGTACCACACACACATAAAAGATGATTTCACAGAAATGCTATAAACAATAAGGTGGAATGATAAGAGAGCTACTTCACACTGAATGGTCCTGGAGGTGTCTCTGAGGAAGTGCTCATCTGGCATAAAGGAGCTTTGATGGGGCAGATCTGGGGAAGGCCTTTAGACAAGAACAGGTTTGGCATCCATGAGAAACAGGGGATTCTAAGTGAGTTGTGACCTTATACTGAGTCCCAAGAAATTAATTGGGATTGATGTCAAGTCATGCTTGGGCTCAGAGCTGCAGCGGCCTAAGCTGAGGATCTGGTAATTATCATGATCTCAACTTCTCTGACAAAGCAAGGTCTGGAATGGAGAAGGCAATGGCCCCTCTCCTCTTTGCTGGTCAGCCCGCACACAAAGACCTGTGCATGCTCTGGACACTGCACAAGTTAGACTATCACTCTTAGAGGACTGCCACCAGGTGATGAACAGGAGGGGCAGAGAAAACATTTATTCCAGGTAGAGATGCTGCTTCTCTGTGTGTGTGTGTGTGTGTGTGTGTGTGTGTGTGTGTGTGTGTATGTGTGTGTTGTATTGGGGATTGAACTCAGGGGCATTCTTCCTCTGAGCTATACCCCCAGCCCTATTTTTTATTCTTTATTTTGAAACAGGGTCTCACAAAGTTGTGGAGTGCCTCACTAGGTAGCTGAGGCTGGCTGCGAACCTGGACCCTCCTGTGTCAGCCTCCCAAATGCTGGGATTACAAGCGTGCACCACCATGCCCGGCTTGAGAGATGCTGCTTCTTGAAGGAGTTAGAAGGAATCACATTGAATCCCATTATCCAGAGATAGTCACTGATAACATTGGGAGAATTTCTTCCAATACTTTTTCTAGGCTTTAAGAACTGTAGTGAAATTGTTTGTGTACCTATGCAGTTCTGTTGTGTGTGTGTGTGTGTGTGTGTGTGTGTGTGTGTGTGTGTGTGTAGGGAGGTAGATGTCTACAGAGGCAGTGGAGGAAGGTGGCCACACGTCTGGAGCATGTGGCCTGTGCTTACCCTGGCTCTTTTTGTTATTTATTACCTGTGTGAGACCCCACCTCTCATTCCTCAGTCTCCTCATGGATAATATTTGCATCTAGAATTGAGGAATAAATGAGCTAATGGTATTTGTAAACATAAAAACAGTGCCAGCTGGGCATGGTGGCACACACCTATAATCCCAGAACTTGAGAGACTGACAGGAGAATTGCAGGTCAAGGCTAGCCTCAGTAACTTAGCAAGACCTTGTTGCAAAATAAAAATAAGAAATAAAAGAGCTGGGGGTGTAGCTCTGAGATAGAACACCCCTGGGTTCAATCCCCAGTAACACACACACACACACACACACACACACACACACACACACACAGAGTGAAATACCATAAGCACATCACACACACACACACACACACACACACACACACACACACACACACAGTGAAATACCATAAGCACATCTTAACCTTTTCAGTTAAATAAATACTAGACATTTCTTATCATTATGTAAAGAGCTTTCTCATTCATTTTAACAGCTGCATAGTATTTCATGTTAGGGAAAGAATAATTTAACTGAGGATTTTAATAACATTTGTTACACACCAATGATTCACTTTAGCAGAATTGCGCTTTGGTTTACACCCACGCTTCTATAACCCAGGTAGTTACTGAAACTAGAATTAAAATCCACATCAGCCAAAGCCCTGTTACCTTTGCAGAGATGTATAAAGGCTAGGTCACAGCAGTTGTTCCTGGGGAGGGGACCAGTTGCTAGAGAATACCCCACTTCAAACCACCCAGAAAAAATTTAAATGAAAGCGAGTTAGGCCAGCTGACGAGGTGTAGGGCCCTCAGTTGTTCAGATGTTCAGGCAAGCTGGGCACAGTGGTGCAGGCCTGTAATCCCAGTACTTGAGAATCTGAGACAGGAGGATTACAGGTTTGAGGCCAGCTTCAGCAAATTATCGAGACCCTGTTCAAAATAAAAAAAAATAAAATAGGACTGGGGGATGCAGCTCAGAGGTAGAATTCTCCTGGGTAGAATTCCCAGCAAACACACACACACACACACACACACACACACACACACACACACACACACACCATTTTTGAGTGTTGACCAGGTAATGGCACCCTCCAAGCAGGTCCTTGTAAAGGTGGGAGGCATGGGCAAAGCAGATGGAGGGAACCATGGGTGGTTGAGGACGGGCACACTTTCCCCAAGGACACTCACATTCAAACACATTCAGCATAGCGCTGGGCAAACCCAGGTTGAGACCTCAAGGCAGCAAAGAGGTCATCTGCAGAATGAGCCTCATGCATGTGGCTGGCCAGGTGGGTGGACACGGTCCCCAGGAGCCTGGGCCTCTCTTCCAAGGGCTGCTTCTTACACATTCCCCAGGCATGGCAAGGAGAGGGAGCAGCAGCAGCAGCAGCAGCAACAATGGAGCAGCAGGCCACCCGTCGAGGGCCCTCCTGAGGTCCAGAGGGAGCCATGCTCCAGGCCAGTGCTGGCCTCAGGGGCCCCACGCCTGTGCCCTCAGGGGACTCCGAGTTAGTATAGCTTTGAGCTGAGTTCAATGCTCTGCTGTTTTCCATCTTAAAATTCCTAATTTTTTAACAAAGGCCCCATATTTCATTTTGCACTGGGCTCTGACCCATGGGTGCACTTAGAGCCCAGGCCTGACAGTGTTTTGGACTTACCCAAAACCTGGACGGGAGAGGAACTGAGTGCTAGCTTTGGTCTGGACTTTCAACGTAAGCCCATCATATCCATGTACTATGTAGACAATATTATATCCTCATTTTACCAAGAAGGAAAATGAGGTTCCCTGGGGTTATGTGTTTGGCACAAAATTGTAAAAGTAAAGAGAGGAAGCTGGGTGTAGTGGTGCATGCTTGCAATCCCAGAACTTGGGAGGCTGAAACAGAAGGATGGAAGGCTCAAGGACAGCCTCAGCAGTATAGTGAGACTCTCAGCAACTTAGCAAGACCCTATTCAAAACAAAAACATAAAAAGGGTTAGGGGTATAGCTCAGAGGTAGAATGCCCCTGGGTTCAGTCCCCACTAACTAACACACACACACACACAAAGTACAGAGGGGAGCTTGAAGGCTTCAAATATTAAAAAAAAAAAGATAAGGAGATGGAGATTGATTACCCTGATTTGTTTGTTACACATTGTATACATGTATTAAAACATTACACTGCACCCCTTAAGTACCTACAATTATTACATATTAATCACAAAGAAAAACAAAATAAAAAATGAATTTCTGTGTGTATAGTACTGGAGATTGAACTCAGGTATGTTCTACCTTTAAATTAGGCCCCTGGACCTATTTTACTTTTTATTTTGAAACAGGGTTTTGCTAGGTTACTTCACACTGGTCTTGAACCTACTGTCTTCCTTTCTCAGACTCCCAAATACTAGGATTACAAGCATATGCCACCACACCTATTTTTTTTATTGTTATTGTTTGTTTGTTTTTCTGCAGTACTGGGATTGAGTCCAGGGTGCTCTACCAGTAAGCAATATCCCCAGACCTTTTATTTATTTATTTATTTATTTTTGAGACAGGGTCTAAGTTACTCAGGCTGGCCTCGAACTTGCAATCCTTCTGCCTTAGCCTCCCAAGACACTGGAATGTGCCACTGTTCTTGGTTAAAAATGAATATATATATAGTTGTTGTTGTTCTGGAAATTGAACCCAGGGGCATTCTACCTCTGAGATACATCACCAGCCCTATTTTATTCTTTTATTTTGAAACAGGGTCTCATGAAGTTGCTAAGGCTGGCAGTCAAGCAATCCTCCTGTCTCAGCCTCCCAAGTACTGGGATTACAAATATGCACCACCACACCCAGATTTTATTTTATTTTATTTATTTATTTTTTTTGCGATACTAGGGATTAAACTCAGGGGCATTCTACCTCCGAGCTACACCCCCAGCCCTATTTTTTATTCTTTATTTTGAAACCGGGTCTCACTAAGTTGCGGGATGCCTCACTAGGTAGCTGAGGCTGGCCGCGAACCCGGATCCTCCGGTCTCAGCCTCCCGAATGCTGGGATTACAAGCGTGCGCCACCACGCCCGGCTCAGATTTTATTTTTTATTTTTGAAACAGGTCTTGCTAAGTTGCTGAGGTTCTCACTAAGGTGTTGAGGCTGGCCTTGTACCTGCAATCTTCCTGTCTCAGTCTCCCAAGTACCAGGATTACAAATGTGCATCCTGGGGCCTGGCAAAAAATGAATATATATATATATATATATATATATATATATATATATATATTTTAATTAATTTATTTATTTTTTCAGCACGGATTTTTTATACATTTCTTGAGTACAACAGGGTTACATAGACATTTATGACATATCAATCATTGTCAGATCACAAATAGCACTACTTCTTCATTTTACACATATAGCCCACATTCTTAACATAGCCTGATAAAGCAAACTTTCTAGAGTCATAAAACCATACTCCTTTAGGGTCATATATTTACTTTCTAAGAAGTAGGAGGATCTTTCATCTATGCATCCTAGGGGTAATCTCCAGACTTTGAGACACCAATGTAGCCATAGCAGAAGAGTCAGTATAATTGCTCATATATGCAGATAGCAACTGCCAGGGGATGAATATATTTTTAAAAGAATCAAAATGAAAAAAAAGAAAAACAAGGAAAAGGAATCATTTTAATCACATTATCCAGGAACAACCATTTTGGCAATTTCAGAGTTAGAAAGTATCTCTGGAAACTATCGCTGCAGTTGTTAGGAAGAAGTAATGGGAGGCAGGTTTTACTTTTTATTTCATGTATATTGAATTTTATTTCATGTATATTGAATTTTGTTACATGTACATTTAATAACATAAAAATGTATAATTTATTTTATATAAGTAACACTAAGGGTAGGCTTTTCTGACCATATTAAAAACAAATGAATACTACAGTCATTTGGACCATTTGGAGTATATAACTTAATTTCTTTATAAATTAAGCTTATCCACTGTGCATTTCAGATGTATTTATAAAACTTTGCTTCAACTATAACTTCAGTGAACCAGGTGTGGTGGTGCATACCTGTAATCCCAGTACTTAGGAGGCTGAGATAGGAGGATCACAGGTCCAAGGTCAGCCTCAACAACTTAGTGAGACCCTCAGCAACTTTTGAGAGCCTGTTTAAAAAAAAAAAAAAAAAGTAAGGCTGGGGGTATAGCTCAGAGGTAGAATGCCCTGGGTTCAATCCCCAGTACTACACACACACACACACACACACACACACAAAATAAATAAATAAATAAATAAATAAATAAATAAATAAATAAATAAATAAATAAATGTCACTGAAGCAGATCTCTATGCAGGCATTCCATGTTATTTCAACAAGGCTCAGATATTGTTGTAGAAAGTTTGTTTCTCTTGGGCCTCTTTCCCCTGTGTACTTGCTTTAGAGTTAGAAAACCTGTATTCTAATTCTGGCTTCAAGCTGGGCGCGGTGGTGCACACCTGTAATCCCAGTACTTGGGAAGCTGAGACAGGAGGATTGCACGTTCAAGGTCAGCCTCAGCAACTTAGTGAGGCCCTCAGCAACTTAGCGAGACCCTGTTTCCAAATAAAATAGGACTGGGGGTGTAGCCCCCAGTACCACAAAATTAATTAATTAACTCGCTAATTAATTAATTGATTAGCAAATTAATTAATTCTGACTCCACCACTTTCAGCTGTGGGAACTTAACATCTCCAAGACTTGTTTTATTACTAAGTAAAATGGGGGATGCAGTGCCACAATTCTTTATTCCCTTTATTCCCCTAAAAGCTGAGCATTTTTTCCTAAATTTGGTATCAAAACTGGTTAGGTGATAAAATCTGATCTGAACTGATGTGGAGTCACAGAGTTTTATTTAGTTTTATATCATGTGACTGTTAGAAGATGTCACTAAGGGTTGGCATGGTGGTACATGCCTGTAATCCCAGTGAATTGGGAGTCTGAGGCAGGAAGATTGCAAATTCAAGGCCAGCCCCAGCAACTTAGAAAGGTCCTATCCCCCAAAAATGGGATGCACGAGGTTCTGGGTTCAATCCCTAGGAACTCACACACACACACACACACACACACACACACACACATATGCACGAACATACACACATACACACATGCACGCACGTATGCACTACTAAGTCTTTGATTGCTAGTTGTTTACCCAATATTCATTCTTATCGTTTTGCTTAATACAGATCCCTGATTGATCTTATTGGTAATAGAAATGTGCCCAGCCCAAATACCCCATTTCCCAACCTTCCTTGCAAATAGAAGATGGCCAATGAGATATAACTGGAAGTGGCTGGGTGGTTTCCAGAAAAGCACCTCTTTTCCTCATGGTCCTTTTTCTTGCTGCCTTAATGGGGATGTAATAGCTGGAGCTATGGCAGCTATCTTGAGTGTATTTTGGGCCAGAGGATTGATCTCTGTCAAAGGTAATCCTAACTGAAGCAATAGATCAGTGAAACATCTAAAGACTTAGAAGAATCATGAAAACCCATAAGAGCACAAAAAAGAGGTGTTACTCATGGGGATGTCCTGATGATGTTAGAGACATGCCCAGCAGGAAGGAGTGAGCAGGCAATCCCTCAGCTTCCATTTGAGTCCATGAGAAGGAAGCACTCAGGAGTTATTTTGGTTCTCATTTCTCATTCCAGTTTCAGGGAAAGAGGGACAAGTCCCCTAGGGTTGGGATGTAAAAGCCTAAGAGAAGCCCCTGGCCTCCTGGAGGATTTGCAGAAACAACCAGGCAGAGGTGATGGTCTTTCACCTAATTCTGTTCTTGAGTTCCTGAAGGAGTCTATCCCCTAAGATCTGGGCGGGGTGGGTGGGGCTGCTGAGAGTGCGGGTTCTGAGGGCTCTGGGGAGAACTGGACCTCTAGAGGGCTGGAATCAAAGAGCTGGGCCTGAGGCTGGCTCCGGGAGAATGTGTGGTGGGGAGCCTGAGAGAGCCTAGGATAGTTTTGCAAATCGAACACAACATTTCTAGAAAGGCCTCCGAGGCCCACTGGGAGTGGGTATGAGGGCCTTGGGGCTGGGACTAGGGAGAAAGGTCTGGAGGTCCTGCGGTTGGGTTCTGAGGACAGAGTGATCCAGGGGACACTTGGATCCCAGAGTTTGATAAGTTGTTTTATGGAACCTGGGAGTCATTAGATTGTTAATTGTGTGGTTTTCCCTGCAAAATCACTGTGACCTTTGTCAAATTACTTCTTGTGCTATTTTGTTTTGTTTGGGATTTTGGTGCTGGGAATGCCACCCAGAGCCCTGCACATGCTAGGCAAGTGCTGTACCACACTGAACTACACCCTCAGCCAAATTCTTGCTTTTGAGCATCTCTGTCATCACTTGTCACAAAAGCGTTATCCCCTTCTGAGACACATTACAGAGCAATGCTTTAGAATAATCCACTAAGAACCCAGACCGCAGTACTGGAGAAATAGTCTTTGTTAACATGATCACAACATGTTTAAATGCCCCGCACACTAGATGAAAGGGAGCATTCATAGTTCCTCCCTGACTCCAAAAGATAGAAAGATGCAGTCATAGACACCCTCCTTAACCCCCAAACTCTACAGCATACTGCCAGATCCGGTAACAGTTTCTGCCTGAGGGCTAGTATCAGAGTTTAATGTTAAACGTGTAAATCACATCTGTCAACTCCTCCAGGCTGTACAGAGCCTTCAGGCACTGGGCCCTGAGCCGGAGCAAGTGTGTGCAGGCCTTGCTTTCTTCATCTTCCTGCTCCTTCCTCCATTCTCAGCCCTCCTCGGCAACATAGAGATCAAAGCATTTCCCAGCCCGTACAAAGCCGCTGCTAGAAGAGCCACATCAACGCTTCGGCTCTTTGCTGACTGGGGCTGGGAGTGGTGCCAGGCCAGAGACTTTGGAAGGGAAACTTTCCAAGTGTAGGATTAAACCTCCAAAGCAGATGTTGCTGTGGATGGACAGCATTCAGAGAACCGGGCTGGCGAGGGGCAAGGACTGGGATTTGGATGGCTCCAAAAAGCTGCAAACAAAGATTGTAGACACTGCACCCATGGAGAGGCCACGGAAGGGGCAGCTGTCAGGGGCCTCCAGGGGCGCACACTCGGTGCCCCAAGACACTGGAACCACAGTGAGGCTTTTCGGATAATACAGAAAGGGTCACACAGAGCCAGCCTCTGTGTGAACACCCTCTGACGCCTCATGCACAGAGTGCTCAATGAACAGTCCTCCCTCCTCCTGCCGTGCACTCAGCCTCCCCATTTTTATTTGTTTATTTATTGTGAGCGTGTGTGTGTGTGTGTGTGTTACTGGGGAATTGAATACAGGTGCATGCTACCTCCGAGTTATACTCCCATCCCTATTTATTTATTTATTTTATTTTGAAACAGGGTCTTACTAGGTTGCTGACAGTCTCACTACTTTCTGAGGCTGTCCTTGAACCTGTGATCTTCCGGTCTCAGCCTCCCAAGTAAGGGGATTACAGGAGTGCACCACCACCCCTAAAATCTCCTCATTTTTGGAATGGGAATAACTAAATGCCTGACGTTTTCAAAGGAGTCAGGACTTGAAAAAGGGCAGAAATAATGTAAGCACTGGAAATGCACAAAAAGCCCAGCTACTCAGGCAGAGCTGATCTTACTGCCTCTTGAAACTGATGATTGGAGGAACCAGAGAGGTATGCCAATCAGATGTCTGTCTCCACAGGTATACCTGCGGTTCCGCCGCTGCCAGTTCAAAGCTCTGGGTAGCCAAGTCAGGGCAAAGAAGAAGGAAGTGAAAAGGAGAGTCAGGGCTGGGGTGTAGCTCAGTGGTAGATCACATGCCTAGTAGGCATGGGGCCTTGGGTTTGATCTTCAGAACCACAAGGAAAGGAGGGAGGGAGGGAGGGAGGGAGGGAGGGAGGGAGGGAAGGAAGGAAGGAAGGAAGCAAGGAAGCAAGGAAGCAAGGAAGGGAGGGAAAGTGCTCATGGTGGCACATACCTATAATCTATAATCCCGGTACATACAAGATCCCAGTACAGGAGGATTTAGGTTCAAGGCCAGCCTCAGCAACTTGGTGAGACCCTGTTTCGATCAACAAACAAACAAACAAACAAAAATAGGGCCATGGTGTATCTCCGAAGTAGAATGTCCCTGGGTACACATTCCACAACCAAAAGAAAGAGAGAGAAAAGAAAGGAAAGAAAGGGAGAGAAATGGAAAGGCCAGGAGACCTGAAGGGACATGATGAGAGAGGTGCTTGGCTGACTACATTGACCTGCATGGGGGCAGATTAGGAAAAAGACGTATTATCCCACAGTGTGGAGAGAGGATTATTGGATTGGCAGCCAGGCAGACCTGAGTTTGAGTCCTGAGTTTGTCACTTACTATCTGGTGACTTTGAGTGAGTTACCTTACTTTTTCTGAGCCCCCATGTCCTATTGCTAAAGCAGGGCTGATAATTCCTGCCTCACGGGTGGCTTGCATGCGAATATGCTCTTTCCTTTTCTTTTTTGTGATGCTAGGGATTGAACCCAAGGGCATTCTTCCTCCAAGCCACACCCCCAGCCCTATTTTTTAATTTTTTACTTTGAAACAGGGTCTGGCTAGGTTGGTGAGCATCTCACTACTTGCTGAGGCTGTCCTCGAGCCTTCGATCCTCCTGTCTCAGCCTCCCAAGTACAAAGATTGCCAGCATGCACCACCATGCCCAGCTGAATATGTTCTTTTCACTGAGACCTTGCACGCACGTGTAATTTATCAGAAGCTGCTGCCCCAGAGTCTTCACTGACTGTCTGTGGGGGTGATGATGTTCCCTTGGCCAAGCAAGTGCTCTTGCCTGTCACTGTTCGGCTCAGCTCAAGTCAGAGGCTTGTTCTGGGGCGGTGACTTCAGAAGCTGCTGTGAAGACATTCCTGCAAGCCAAGCCCCACCTTTGGGAGGCCAGTACATTCACCATACTTTTTCCATTTATTCTTGGCCTTTGGGAGAAAGGTTTTCATCTTTCTAGTTCCCCTGAAATTAATTTTTCTCTGAAAGGATTTCTTACCACCAAAGAAGATCTGGGCCTGTCCTCAGGCAATCTGCCTAGTGTTGGGACGGCATGTCAAGAAGAGGTAAGAGGAGGGAAAAAGGTAGGTGGGGTGCTGTCAGGGAAAGAGCCTGGTCTTGAGAGAGGCAAGTAGAGAGAGTGCAGAGTTACTGGTGACAGCTAGGGGCCTCAAAGCCAACAGGTCACTCCCTGAGTAACTGAGGGAACCTGCAGTTCCTAAAGGCAGGCTTGGGGCACCAAAGGGTGCAGAGCAGCCAGCCCCAGTAGGACTGTGCAGGAGACACCTTTGTGTAGATTCTAACATTCGCACCACTTTGTCTTTAGAGTCTTCTAACTCCCGTTTCTATATGCCCACTACCATCTCTCTGTTCTCTCTTTCTCTCTCTCTCTCTCTCTCTCTCTCTCTCTCTCTCTCTCTCTCTCTCTCTCTGTCTCTCTCAAGATACTGAGGATGGAACTCAGGGCTTTTTACATACCAGGCAAGTACTCTATCCCTGAACTATATCCCCAGCCCATTTGTTTGTTTGTTTGTTTGTCGTACTGGGGATTGAACCCAGGGGCATTTTACCTCTGAGCTACACCCCCAGTTCTATTTTTATTCTTTATTTTGAAACAGGGTCTCACTAAGTTGCAGGGGGCCTCACTAAGTAGCTGAGGCTGGCCAGAAACCCTGATCCTCGGGTCTCAGCCTCCCAAGTATTGGGATTACAAGTGTGCACTACCACGCCCAGCCCTTTTTATTTTATTTTGAGAAAGGGTCTCACTAATTTGCACAGACTAACTTCAAACTTGCCATCTTCCTTCCTCAGCCTCCCTAGTCAATGGAATTACAGGTCCACCATGCCTGCTGCCTCCTGCCACCTCTAAGAGGCCAGTGGATCCTCCTGGTACTTGCCCTAAGCGCCATCTCATGTGCGGCCTATCTTTACTCAGCTCTGGGCCAGCTTCCTGGGCCTGTGACCTGCACAGTTGCTTAAGGTCTTATGCTCAGTAGGGCCTGCTTTGGTTTAATGCTCTGCTGTCTCCATCTTGAAAGTCTTAAGAGTTTTATCTCTGAACCATGTGTTTGGCAAGTGAAATCCAATAGATCGATGCAGCATGGATGTGAGCGGCAGAGATTAGATATGATGATGGCACAACAGAGCATGGCAGGCATGGGGACACAGTGCCTGGTGGCCCTGTGTACATGTGCATGCCTGAGCCAGTCTGAAGCACCACTGGGTCCTGATTGGTGGCAGTGATAGTACAACAGCAGCAACCACAGAAGAGAGAAGTGGTACACAAGAGGTAGCTCTTGGACCCAATGGAAGGCCTACTTCTTTGTCCCTGGCTGTATAAATAATAACTCAGGACTAAGGTTCAGGACAGCAATTGGTGGTCCTCAGGCAGTGACTATTGTTAGTACATTTATTTTATTATTTTAATTCATTTAATTTGTGGTACAGGGGCATTCTACCTCTAAGCTACAACCCCAGCCCTTTTTATTTTGAGACAGGGTCTCACTAAGTTGCTGAATGCCTTGATAAGTTGCTGAGGCTGGCCTCAAAACTGCAATCCTTCTGTCTCAGCCTCCCAAGTACTGGGATTACGGGCATGCATCAACATGCCCACTTGCTGTCAGTAAATTATTATTAAAAAAAAAAAAGAGCGTACATGTGTTAGAAGGCTGAGACAGGAGAGTCACAGGTTTGAGGCCAGCCTCAGCAATTTAGCAAGACACTGTTTCAAAATTAAATAAATAAATAAATAGATAAATAGGGTCAAGAGTGTAGTTTGGAGGTAGAATGCCCTGTGCTCAATCCCTAGTATTAAAAATAAAATAAAGCCAGGTGTGGTGGTGCACACTTGTAATCCCAGTACTTGGGAGGCTGAGACAGGAGGATCCGGGTTCGTGGCCAGCCTCAGCTACTTAGTGAGGCCCTTTGCAATTTAGTGAGACCCTGTTTCAAAATAAAGAATAAAAAATAAGACTTGGGGTGTAGCTAAGAGGTAGAATGCCTTATACCCCCAGTCCTATTTTTGTGTGTGTGTGGTACTGGGGATTGAACTCAGGGGCACTCTACCTCCGAGCTACACTTCCAGCCCTATTTCTTATTCTTTATTTTGAAACAGGGTCTCACTAAGTTGCGGAGGGCCTCACTAAGTAGCTGAGGCTGGCTGAGACCCTGATCCTCCAGTCTCAGCCTCCCAAGTACTAGAATTACAAAGCGTGTGCCATCAAGCCCAGCTCAAAAGTACTCTTTTGCAACCTGTAAGTTTACATTATTACTCATGTATTACCAGAGATAATACATGTATCTACCTCTGAGCTACATCCCCATCCCTTTTTATTTTTTATTTTGAGACAGGGTCTCACAAAATTGCTGAGTGCCTTGCTAAGTTGCTGAGGCTGACCTAGAACTTGAGATCCTCTTGCCTCAGCCTCCAGAGTTACTAGGATTACAGGCATATGTGACCACATATCTGGCTTGAAATCTTCTGATTTTCAAATAGTGGCAACTAAATAAAAAATGGAAATAAGCCACAAAGCCATCAAACCCCTCTGAGTGAGGCTGGGCCCTGAGATAGACAATCTCCAGGCCCTGGGTTGTGTAAACACCTTTCTTGCTGTGTTGTTACTATCTGTGGACACCTATGTCTCCCCATTCAGCAACCTGAGAGCAGGATATGAAACAAAGCCATCTTTTTTTGTTGTTGTTGTTGCTAGGGATTGAACTCAGCGGCTCTCTACTGAGCTACACCTCCAGCCCTTATTATTTTTTACTTTGAAACACAGTCTAAGTTGCCCAGGCTGGCCTCAAACTTGCAATCTTCTTGCCTCAGCCTCCTCAGTCATTGGGATCATGGGCATGTGCCACTGTACCCAGCCTCAGCAGGTTCTTATGAAAGAATGCAGTGTTACTACTTGCTGTCACCTCTAGTCACCCAGTGGGCTTAAAGCCGTGGTATCACCACCCATACAGGTTGTTTGGACATGTGTGGGAATGGTTTTGGTTGTTGATAATGTGGGCACCACTGGTATTTCATGGGTGGGGTAAGAATAATATTAGGCACTTAATTTATACTCACTGTGTGCCCTGCACTGGCCTTTAATCAATGAAGTCATTGAATCTTCACAACAACCTTACCCAGCAGGTACCACCACCATCCCCATTTCATAGACGAGGGAGGACTGGTCAGTCTGCAATAGACAGGCTAGCCCTGCACAACAGAGAGCCGGCCTGTGTGCCCCAGACTCCCACACCCCCTCACTGAATATTTATGTTGGAAAACAAAAGAAGGACCCTGTTAAGATCAGGACTACAACTACCACATGTGAAAGGACAAAATCGTAAACAATTTAGTTTAAAGTTCTTAATTGGCTTTATCATCAATTCTAGAAACAGGCAATATTTCATTCCATAAACTAGAAGCAAGTTGATTTTAGAGATTGGAAAGGGCTAAAGAAAACAGACAAAACAAAGGTAGATTGGTCATTTCAAAGTTACTTTCCTTGTAAGGCAGGGACAGGGAAGTAGAAGAATAAAAAAAACTTGATGGGCCCCAGGTGTAGTGGCACTCACATGCTTGTAATCCTAGTATTTAGGAGGCCGAGGACAGGAGGATCCTGGATTCCAGACCAGCTTGGCAACTTATCGAGACTCTCAGCAACCTAGTAAGACCCTGTTTCAAAACAAAAAAAGGGTTGGGTATATAGCTCAGAGATAGAATGTCCCAGTATTCAATACCTAATACCCAAAACTAAACCAAACAAACAAATTTAAAAAAAAACAAAAACAAAACACAGTAACTGGGCTAACATCAAGTTATTTTACTTTATTTACTTATTTTTTTGTAGTACTGGGGATTGAACCCAGGGGAATTCTATCTCTGCGCTATATATACCCCTGTTATTTTTTGAAACAGGATCTTGCTAGTTGCTGAGAGTCTCACTACTTTCTGAGGCTGTTCTAGAACCTGTGATCCTCCTGTCTCAGCCTCCTAAGTACTGGGATTACAGGCATATGCCACTTGACTAGGCTCTCTGGAACCTGGAGCCCTTTTTTTTTTTTGCAGTACTGAGGATTGAACTCACTCAGGGACATTCTACCTTTGAGCTATACCCCCAGCACTATTTTGTAATCGTTTTTTTTTTTTTTTTTTTTGCGGTACTGGGGATTGAACTCAGGGGCATTCTACCTCCAAGCTACACCCCCAGTCCTATTTTTTATTCTTTTATTTTGAAACCAGGTCTCACTAAGTTGCGGAGTGTCTCACTAGGTAGCTGAGGCTGGCCGCGAACCCGGATCCTCCGGTTTCAGCCTCCCAAATGCTGGGATTACAAGCGTGCGCCACCACGCCCGGCTGTAATCGTTATTTTGAAACAGGGTCTCACTAAGTTGCAGAGAGCCTCACTAAGTAGCTGAGGCTGGCCAAAAACCTGCGATCATCCTGTCTCAGCCTCCCTGGTACTGGGATTACAAGCCTGCGCCACCACATCTGGCTCTGTAAGCCCTTTAAATTCTTATTTCCAGAAGGGCAGATAAGCAGCTTAGTCTTAGCTTGGTGACTTGGAGCTTTAGTGTGAGTGACTCAATTTTTATTTTAGCATGGTCTATTGAGGTCCAGCACAGAAGCTTACTCCAAAACATTAGACCCTGTATTTTTTTTTTGGCGGAACTGGGGATTGAACTCAGGGGCGTTCTACCTCCGAGCTATACCCCCAGCCCTATTTTTAATTCTTTATTTTGAAACCGGGTCTCACTAATTGTGGAGGGCCTCACTTAGTAGCTGAGTCTGGCCGCGAACTCGGATCCTCTGGTCTCAGCCTCCCAAATGCTGGGATTACAAGCGTGTGCCACCACATCCGGCTAGACCGTGTATTTTTTTTTTTTTAAACAAAAATCTCACAAAATTGCAGAAGGCCTGAGCTTTACTATAAACTGCTGAGGCTGTCCATGAACCTGTGATCCTCCTGTTTCAGCCTCTCAAGTACTGACATTACAGGCATGTATCACAGTGCTGCCTGCTTCTAATTTTTATTTAACATATGTAAATTGCAGAAAAAGTGTGCTCTATTTTTAGCAAAAATTTATAACCACCTTGGTTACTGATACTGAATTTGCCTTAATCCTGCTTATCTTCCCCCAAAGAATGCTTCTTTTTTGTTATAAAAACAGCCCTGTGTATCATTTCGTGTGTGTGTGTGTGTGTGTGTGTGTGTGTGTGTGTGTGTGTGTGTGTGAGTTACTAGAGATTGAATCCAGGGGCATTCTACCTCTGAGCTATACCTCTAGCCCTTTTTACTTTTTTGCTTTGAAACAGGGTCTTGCTAAGTTGTTGAGGCTGGTCTTGAACTAGTGATTCTCTTGTCTCAGACTCCCAAGTACTGGGATTACAGGTGTGTACCACTACACCTGGCCATTTACCTGATTTCTAAACTGAGTGGGTTGTATTTCTGATTTGCAAATCTATTCTGCACCCAAATAAAACTTGTATTTATTAATTAATTTATTGACTTATTTTTGTGGTGCTGGATATTTAACCCAGGGGCATTCTACCTCCAAGCTACACTCCCAGCCCTATTTTATTTTTTGTTTGGAAACAGGATCTCACTAAGTTGATGCGATCCTCACTGAGTTGCTGAGGCTGACTTCAAACCTGTGATTGATGCCTGATGCATAGTATTTCATTGTATGAATGGATATACCAAAACCTATTTATCCATTCTACTGTAGGTGGACATTTGGGAGTGTTGCCAAATTGTGGCTATCATTATTATTATTGCTACTATGGTACTAGGGATTGAGCCCAGGTATAATCTACTTCTGAGCCATATGCCCAGCCCTATTTTTTTTTTTTTTTTTTTTTTTTTTTTTTTGCGGTACTGGGGATTGAACTCAGAGGCATTCTACCTCCAAGCTATACCCCCAGCCCTATTTTTTATTCTTTAATTTGAAACCGAGTCTCACTAAGTTGAGGAGTGCCTCACTAGGTAGCTGAGGCTGGCCGCGAACCCGGATCCTCCAGTCTCAGCCTCCCGAATGCTGGGATTACAAGCGTGCGCCACCACGCCCGGCTTCCCAGCCCTATTTTTTTTTTTTTTTTTTGGTACTGGGGAGCAAACCCAGAGTCGTTTTTCCTCTGAGCTACACCCCTAGCCCTTTTTATTTTTTATTTTGAAACAGGATCTTGCTAAGTTGCTGAGGGCCTCGCTAAGTTGCTGAGGCTGGCCATGAACCTGTAATCCTTCTGACTCAGCCTCCCAAGTACTGGGATCATAGGTGTGCGCCACCATGCCCGGATGGGTTTTGGCTATTATGAATAATGGTGCTGCAAACATTCTTGTACATTTGTTTGGTTTTTTTGGTGAACATATGCATGCATTTATGTGTGGGGGCGGATTATGTTACCTATGATCTTCATTTCATGGTAGTAAGGGAATGTCATAAAATATTTGCTATCCAATGAGGCCAAACCCTCTGGTTTGAAGGTGGGGCTTCTGTCCATGGACCACTTGTCTATCCCACAAGAGTTGTCCCTGCTCTCCTGTGCTCCATGCTGGGGGAACACTGGCTGTGCTTTCAGTGGGAAGAGGGTGAGAGAATCTTGCAATCTGCATTCTCACTCCCACCACTAGAGGTCAGGCATTCACAATGGACTGGGAACCTGCCGCCCCTTCAGGCCAGGTACCCTGGGGCTTGTGACTCTTTATCTCCCTGGGTAACTGAGGCTTCATCTCCGCTGGAAGAAAGCGAAGGGAAGGCTTAGCTTTATAGTGTATCTCAATGAAGGCAAATGGAACCGGTATCAAACATTTCTCAGTGAGCCTGTGCGCCCACCTCCCTGTTAAATAGAAAGTCTCTGGGGTCTGGCTGCCTCGGGGGGATGGGGGAGATCCACCTGCTTCCTACTTTTTTTTTTTCCGGTATTGGGGATGGAACCCAGGGACATTCTACCTCTGAGCTACATCCCCAGCCCTATTTTTTATTCTTTATTTTGAAACAGGGTCTCACTAAGTTTCGGAGGGCCTCACTAAGTAGCTGAGGCTGGCAGTGAACCTGGATCTTCCGGTCTCAGCCTCCCAAGTACTGGGATTACAAGCATGCACCACCACGCCCGGCTTGCTCCCTACTCTTACTCACCCTGTTGGCCTTGCTGATGGACCTTGCTCACCTGGGCCGTGGTGCTGGGTCCACCAGGCCTGCACACTGGCTTCTGCAGAAACTTGAGCTGGAAGCTTTCGGTTTTCCAATTGTAAATGTTTCACATTTCAGTTGTAAATGTTTAACAACTTGTTCTAGGGTGGGGGCTGATTTATAGTGCTGCTAGTTTCTGTGGTGTAAATACTTCCACCCTGTCTGACTTCAGTGATGTCATGGGATGGAGTGTTGGGAAGGAATGCTAAGGAGCATGATAATACCACAGAGTATTCCTACCATCCAGATGGAAGAGATGTAGACATGCTTGAAAGCATAGACAAGAGTACAATGTAGCAAAATAATTAGAAAGTGATGTTTTGAAAACTTATTATTTTTAAATTATAATTTATTTAATTATGTGTGTATACAATTTTGGGGGGAAGTGTGGCACTGAGTATTGAACCCCGGGTCTTATACTTGTTAGTCAAGTGCTGTGCCCCTGAGCTATAATTCCAGCCCAATAACTGCGTCGTGTGTGTGTGTGTGTGTGTGTGTGTGTGTGTGTGTGTGTGTGTGTGTTACTGGAGATTGAACCCAGGGGCACTCTACCTCCATGCTATACCCCCAGCCCTATTTTATTTTTATTTTGAAACAGAGTCTTGCTAGGTTGATGAAAGTCTCACCGTTTGCTGAGGCTGTTCTTGAAACTGCGATCCTCTTGTTGCAGCCTCCCAAGTACTGGGATTACAAGCATATGCCACCACGCCTGGCTGTTCTGTTTTGTTTGAAAGAGGGCCTTGCTAAAATTGCCGAGGCTGACCGAAAACCTATGATCTTCTTGTCTTAGTTTATCAAGTAGTAGGATTACAGGCGTGTGCCACCAGGCTGGGCTGATTTGTTCTTTTTTTTTTTTTTTTTTTTTTCCGTGGTACTGAGGATTGAACCCAGAGGCATTCCACCTTTGAGCTACACCCCCAGCCCGATTTTTTTTTATTTCTTATTTGGAAACAGGGTCTCACTAGGTGTATGAGAGTCTCACTACTTGCTGAGACTGTCCTTGAACCTGTGATCCTCCTATCTCAGCCTCCCAAGTACTGGGATTACAAGCATGTGCCAC
>PVLC010025190.1:0-10000 GCA_004027655.1 Graphiurus murinus
AGAGGGGTTATTGGAAGTCTGTAGGAAAAGCACTATTTGGAAAGACGACCTCAGCACTGTGTTTGTTATCGTGTGTGTAAAACCTTTGATCCCAGAAAAGAGAGAGAGATAATAAAAGAGGTTCGAACCAGCAGCTTTTAGCCGGCGTCTTTTATTGGGGCCTCATGGCTGAAGGTTCAGCCTGGGGCGCCCGATAGCCTGCAGGGTAAAATCCAAGCAGAAGCATAAAAACCATGATGTGCAACCTGGCCCACACATCTACACCCACCCTTCAAGTCCTCAGAATTTCTTAGAGTTGCTCCAAAGTCTGGTAGTACTTCATATCTCTGCATTTTCTTACCTGAAATTTATAGTATGATCACTAGTCTAAGTGCTTTTGTATATTAACTCATTTAGTCCCCTCCAAAACTCCAGCATATGAGTACTAGCACTATCTTTATTTTATTTTCCCCATAGCCTGGAATACTCTTTTCTAACAAGGTGGATCCATTTCCATTCACCCTCTGGGACTCAGCCTGGAGTTTCATTTTCCCTGAGAAGTCTTCCCCTAGTCCTGGAGTGAGGTATACATACTTATTGTTACCATAACATCTGTTTTCCTCCCTCTACCCAATTTATCACACTGCACTGCACTTATGTATATAATCATCTGTATCCCTCGCTAGATAGCAAACAATGTGAAGAAAAGGACTGTATCCCCAGATTCTGGTAGCACAGTGCTAGGGCCAGAGCATGTGTTTAATAAACAGTCCTCAAATGCATCTATGAGATATTCCTTGGCCAGATTCTTCCTTGAACATTTTCATATATATTCTACTCTTCTGTTCAGTCTTTCCAGCAACGAATCTACCCTTGTCTTTTCACATAAGAATATCCAGTTCTTGGAGCATTCCTGAATGTTATTATACCAAGCAAATCAAGGAAAAAGAACAGGCTGAGATTGGAAGTAGCTGATGAAAAAGGAAATAGATAAGAAGGAGAACAATAAGCCAGAAATATTAAGATTTTACAGATCTGATGCTATAACAATGTAGTATCTCCCTATTTGAATCACAGAGGAAAAAAAGGTAAAGAGATGATATCATTGTACAGTATTAAATTTATAGTATGATCACTAGTCTAAGTGCTTTTGTATATTAACTCATTTAGTCCCCTCCAAAACTCCAGCATATGAGTACTAGCACTATCTTTATTTTACAGATGAGGAAACTGAGGCACAGAGAAATAATTCATCCAAGGTACAGAACTAGAAAGTGTTGCAATGATGATTATAAACCTAGATAATCTGAAAGAAAGAAACCATGTTCATAAACACTGAACTATGCTCTTGCTACATGATATAGTTACAATGCAAAGAGGCAAGTATTTTAACAAGCTGTATGTAATGGTTTGGATTTAGAATGTCTTCTTAGTCCTCACAGAAACAGGGCAGCAATATTGGAAGTGGGACTTAAGGTGGGGTTCCTGGGGATGTGGCTTTTGGGGATTATATAAGGTCTTTCCTCCTCCTGCTCTTTCTCTTGCTTCAGGCCTCCTAAGAGTAGACCCTTGCTCACTTTCTCTCTCTGCTTTTCTCTGCCATGCCCTAAGCTCTATCAGTGAACCCAGCCTGATATCAAATGAACCTTTGAAGTCTCCAAAAACTGTGAGCACATAATTCTTTCCTTTAAGTTATCTTGGTCAGTTATTTTGGATTATAGCAGTGAAAATGTTAACCAAGACACTGTAGCAGTGGCAGATGCTGATGGCAGGTTGGTAGTCCAGGAGGGAAGGGCAGAGAAGGTGAAGAGTGATGAGGAGTAGGAATCAATGACTGGATAGGACGTGTCATGGTGTTTCAGGAAGAGGGAGTGATGTCTGTGAAGGTGAAGAGGATGTGGAGAAGAATCTACTTTTCATGGTTAGGAGCTATTTTATGGTTGTAAGTCAAGTGAACGGGGAAAGGTGAGAAGCAGGAAGACTGCAATGGACACCAGTATGAGCTGTCCAAGTCTACCCAATGGTGTTGGCCTATGTTGCCCAGCAGAAAACATGGGAGGAGTCAACCCTACTGATAGGCTCAGTCACCTGAGTAGGCCAAGTGGCAAGCCTTACGTGGGCACTTCTCAGAGTCAGCAAGGACAGGGATGCTTGGGAGACACTAAGTAATTTACCGACAGCACTTTCCCACTTCCCTTCTCCCTTTTGTTATCAACAAGGATATAGAGGTGCAAATAGATGAAGCAGTACAACCAAGGTCATACAGCTCTTTAGCAGCAGGGTTAGGATGAAAAACTAGGAGACACAGCACTTTCCTTTGAAGAGATGATGATCATGCAGGGAAATAAAAATCAAATGCAGACACACGTTGGCATCAGTAGTAGCACAACATCTCAGTAAATACAAAAGAAACAGATATTGCATGATTTAAGATCTAAATGTTAAAGGGTTGGCCAAGTGAAGGTAGAAACCAGGAAGTGTAGAAATATTCCTGGAGCAGGTTACTGTTTAACCATTTTTATGTACGGTGATTATGTTAGTCAGCTTCTCATCACTGTGACAAAACACCCAATCAAAACTTAGAAAAGGAAAGATTTAACCGGGTGTGGTGGTGCACGCTTTTAATCCCAGCATTTGGGAGGCTGAGACTGGAGGATCTGGGTTCACGGCCAGCCTCAGCTACCTAGTGAGGCCCTCCGCAACTTAGTGAGACCCTGTTTCAAAATAAAAAGAATAAAAAACAGGGCCAGGGGTATAGCTCGGAGGTAGAATGCCCCTGGGTTCAATCCCCAGTACTGCAAAAAAAAAAAAAAAAAAAAAAAAAAAAAAAAAAAAAGAAAGAAAAGGAAAGATTTATTTTAGCTCACAATTTCAGAGGATTCAGTCCATGGCTGGCTGACTCCAAGGTGGAAACATCACTGTGGAAGAATGTGCCCGGCTCATTCAGAAGAAAACTGCCCGGCTCATGGCAGCTGGTAAATGAGTGTCTGGGGAAAGCTAGGGACAAGATAGACCCTTCTAGGGCAGCCTCTAGTCACTTACTTTCTCTAACTAACCCCCACTCTTCAGCAGACCATTCAGCTATCAGTGGATTAATCCACTGGTGATGTCAGAGTCCTCACAGTACAATCATTGCCTAAAAGCTGTACTTCTAACACTGCTGCACTGGGGACCATGAGTTCAACACATGGACTTTTGGGGGACAGTTGCAGATCCAAACCAGACACTAGCTGGAGGCAAAGAAGACTCAGAAAAATGAGTTCCTGAGTGGGAAGCCTATCTCATGCTATGAAATATGCCCAGTTTGGATGGGTTGCCTATCAAGAAGCCTGATATAGAGGAGAAAGTAAAGATATGAGACTCATGAAGATCTGAGGTCTAGCTGCTGCATTCACCTTGCACAAATTTGATTGTTTGAGTTCAAGTCTTCTGATTCATAAAATGAAAGAAAGTGATCTTAATAATTAATGGCTATTGTAATTATAGAATCATTTTGTGACAGTCTAATACGCAGGAGGGATTGATGCCTCTGAGGTTTTTTCTTTCTTTTTTTTTTTTGTACTATTCATTGAATAAATTTGCAAATGAATGAGTGGATGAGTTTCCAGCTAGATTTTCTTAGAACTAAAGAATTCTTCTCACCTTTAGTAGAGCATGCTTCAGTGTCCAGACCCCCTCTGTAGATTTCCTAGGCAGAAAAAGAAAAGAGGAATGAGTTCCCAGGACAAGTGAGTGGTGAAGGCTATTTAATGAGCCAACAGAAAAAGAAAGAGGTGTTGCCCAGACTTCAAGTCCTAGCTCTAATTTCCAACAGCACTGTCCTTCATCAGATTCATCAGAGAAGGGGGCTCTGATCCTTATATTCTTCTCCATAGTTTCTAAAGTTTTTTCTCTTACTTAGCCTACAGGGAAAAAAATCTAGCACCTCTGTTGAGAGTTCCAAGCCCGACAGTGAGCTGTTTTCTCCACTTTGGTTCTGAGAGAGTTAACTGGTGCTCCTGTTTATATTTTGCCATTTTGGGAGAATCATGAAGACTATAATCTTGAAGAACTCTAGTATCTAAACAGAGAACTTGGAAAATGAGTTTCATGACGTAAAACATCATAGGATGATATAGGATCGCTGTATTAGCTTCTGAGGGCTGCTATTTTAAAAAAACCCACAGATTGGTAGACTCCAACAAACAAATGCTTTATCTCACAGTCCTAGAGGCTAGAAGTGCAAGGTCAAGGTGTGGACATGCTCGGTCCCTGCTGAGGACTGCAGGACAGCATGTGCCCCGTGCCTCTCGGCTGCTGGAGTTTTGCTGGCATTCCAGGACACTCTCCCAGAGCTTCATGTCATCTTCATCTTTGTAGGTGTCCATCTCTGTGCCAAAACTCCCCCCTTTCTTATAAGGACACTAATCTTGGCTTACTGCCCACCCTCGCGATGTCATCTTAACTTAATCATGGCAAAGGCTGTATTTCCAAATAAGGTCACATTCTTAGGTACTAGAGCTTAGAACTTCCACATCCTTCGAGGGGACATAATTCAACCCATAGCAGTGGCCAACTCATAATTTAGTTGAGTAATGACATTAAAAAAAAAAAAAAAACTGCTTCCTACTACCTTCTCATTTCACAAAGTAGATATTTTAACTACAGAAAATTTAGGAATGTTAGCATTTCACTGCCAAAAACAGTTCTTCTCAGAAGAGCAAAGAGCAACTGGAACCTTGTACTTTTCTGCACACATGCACTGCCAGCTCTTATTTCCTAGACTCTAGGTTGTCAGAACATCGTTACAGATCATCAGGGACCTGTGAAAATATCTTCTCTGGGTCTCTTGGCCTAGTACAACTTCTTTACTGGGAAGACCTCCTCCGAACTCAGCTTAGCCTGAGATTTGCAACTCTCATTCTTGTGTGTGGCCACAGGGACAAACAGAACGGGAGGACACACTGTCCTCTTGACTTCACACTACCATACCTGAATTATGTTGGACCTGGTTCCTTTCTTGTTCTCTATATTTTATTCCATATGTATGCTAAGGGATGTTTCTGTGAACCAAAACCCTGTTTTGTGAAATTTCACTGCAGGAACAGAGCCAAGCGTTCTAAAACATCTTTGCAGCGTCTGAATCCAGATTTCAGCTATGAACCTGTCTTTCTGGCTTACAAGTAATGCTGCTTTAATCAGCCATTATACTGAGTTTCTTGTGAATGATCTTGCAGCTGTAGAGTGAGGACTAACTGCTATTCAAAGGCAATGAGAGCTCACCAGCAACCACTTGAATCCTGGGACCACTCTCCTCTTGTGCAGGGCCAGAAACGAGTTTCCTCCAGCCTGTAGAAAATTAACCACACTAACTTTGGTTGGTTTAAGTTACTATTCATGACCAGCAACTGACTTCACCTTAAAATATTCAGAAATACTAATAACACAAAGAGAGCTATCAACTGCCAAATAATTTTGAGCAAATAAGTAAAGGATAAGTAAATATTGTGGTTTATACAGTGTTTGTTCATTTCTCTTGTAAAATTCTATCCTCTCACTACGGATGCTGAGATAGTATTCTGTGTTGAGGTGTCAAGAAAAATTTTTTTGAGAAGAAAATGAAGAGAATATTTTAAAAAATCATATATAGGTGAAAAGATTGGGTTTGGGTGTCCAATAAAGAAGTCTAACCCATGCCTTTGCCACTTTCTAGTTGTGTGATCTGGAGCACAATACTTAAACTCCTTGAGTCTCAGTTTCATCACCTATAAATGGAATTAATTACATCTACTCCATAATACTGTTGAAAGGATTAACAATTTCTGCTGGGGTTAGGGGTGTGACTTGGGGGGTGGACTTCCAAGAAACAAACAATAACCTAAATATACTTGTCTCTAGACGTCAAGCATATCCAAATCCCACAGGAATTGTCATTCATGCCAGAACTGCATTAAAAATATTCTAATTTTCTTCCTTGAGGTGAACAGTTACATAACACAGTTTTTAGAAAAACATGTGTTTGCCTTTAAGAACACAGGAAAATAACCAGATATCCTTCATATCAGATACCCAAAGGGTTCTGAAATGTGTCAAACTATTCAAGGTCATGTGGGAAGCAAGAAATTGAATGTCCTTTTCTGGCAGACTCGCAAGCTCAAAATGCCATTTGGTAGTTAACAGAGTTAAGTTGATGATTATCGCAAAACTACACAAGAAAATTCAATTCATCAACCCCTTCAAAACATTATTTTCCATTCTAACCAAAAGCAAAATGTGCTTCTTGGCATTTATAATCTTGGTTTTGAATATGGCAAAAGATAGGACATTGATTTGTTGTTTCATATGGTTAATTTTTTCTATTTTAAGGAAAAGGTTGTTAGATTTAAAAAAATATTACACAGGATTTAGAGGATGTAGAAGATATAATTAAAATATCAGGAAGCTACTAGCAAATGCACTGACTCTGCTGCTTGTATTCCTAGCAGCAAATGTACTTTGACGGAAACATTTGGAGAATTTCATCTTGGCAGTAGTTTTTAAAAGAATTTTTTTCTGACTTATTTTAACATTTTGTATAATAAAATCCTATCAATTCACGGGAAAGTCCTGACAATTCAGGGAAGAGACCTTAGTCATGTAAAAGGCATTTCACAACATATGAACTTAGGAAACTAAAAGAATAGTTTCTCTCTGAGTTCTTGTTGCTTAATAGATAATGCAAATTTTGGAGAAAGTCCTGGTGATGTAGCCTCCTCAGGAATTACGAAGAAAAATACATGCATAGCAGGTAACCAATATCCTACACCACCACTCCCAGCCTTTTGAGCCTGTCTCGATGTCTTTTTCCCCAAACTGTCCTATGCTGAAATAAAGACCAAGTGTTGTGGGGTTGTGGGGGCAAGCAGAAAGCTGTTCTAGAGTTCAGTCCCAGTACCACCACTTACTTAGCTACATGACGTTACACCAGTCTTAGCCCCTCTGAGCCTCGGCTCCCTCGTCTGTACCCAAACTAGCTGTGGTGATCTAAGGGGCCTGGCACATAATGGGTAAATCATCAATTCTGACCTTCAAATCACACAGTCACAGCACTCTACCTGAGGAGAACCACAATATGAGAAGCTTTGGGTCTGGAGCTGATAGGCCAGATCCAACTTTGAAAGTTTGGTTCTTTGTTCTAATTGTATTCAACAGTAATGGAACTTTTTTGTTATTTTTGTCTTTGTTTCTTGTCAGACATTATTTCTGTTTTCTAGTAGCCAGTCATCTAACCACAGAGCCCATAGATAAAATATTAGTTAACATGTATTTCAGGATCTGCTTTGGGTGTGCTATAATGTCATTTGCTGGAAAGATAACAAAGGTAAGTTGAGAAATGTTCCATCTCCCAAGATTACAATTTGATAGAAGGTGATGAGGACAGCGATGTATTTATCCTCAGAGGGCTAGCATAATTTATATCCATAAGATGAACACTATAGATATACCTACATTCCTAGCAGTTTTTCTCTCTAGACTTCTCATTTGGCACAGCTCACACCTGGTACCAGGGGTGTTAAACAAATGTCTGTAGGTGGTAACAGCTATTCACCAAGCCCTCCCTCTGTGCCAGGCACCCTTCTGGGAACTTTGAATACATTACCTTGTTTAAACCCCAGAACAAACCTCCTGTGAGATAGGGCTATTCTCAACATTTTACAGGTGAGGAAACTCAGGCCCAGGTAGATTAGGCAATATGCCCAAAGCAACAGCTAGTATCCGATTCCAGGTAGAACTGGGACTAAAATGCAAGTCTCTCTTCCCCCAAAGTCTTTCTCCCCTGAAACCTATGTTTCTACCTGACCTCTATGTATTTCACACTATACACAATATGTGCCCCCAAATACTTAATCAGGGATGATTTTAAAGAAATGAATTGCTGGGCTAGGAAGCCCTTTCAACATCAAGGATAATCTGCTGTGGACTTTCCTTCTCAGATGAGTGCTATTTTGTAGTAAAGATCATGTTTCCTCATGTTTAAGTGCCATTCCAATTGTCTTTTCCTAAGATTCATGGCACATGTCTCTTGCCTGGTTCTCCAAATCATATAGAGCATTTGCTAAGCATTTGTTAAGACCTTTTTGAGATCTCTTTTAATGATCTTACATTGGCATAATTTTGTAATCTTTCCTGCATTTGGGCTATGAGTAAGGTTGTAAGAAAGCCCATGCTATTTTTATGATTGTTTTTGTTAGAGAAAAAGAATGCTATGCAAGTCTGTGAGCACTAAAACAAGCAGACTCTAACAAGGACATGGTTCCAGCCCTGGAGGGCATCTTTTCTGAAACCACAAGAGAATCTACTATGGCACCCAATCTGTTTCCATACCCTTGGCAAGAGCAGGCATCAGGGCCTTTTGTGTTCCTGTTTTGTTCTTAAGATTCTCATTTATCAATTAGTGTGAGTGAGAGAGCACAAATCTCTACAGAGAATAGCAAGGAGTGGGGAAGACAGCAGTGCTCAGAGCAATAAGTCCTTGAAACCCACCAACATGTTTCTGGATGCTTCAATAATATTTAACCAGAGGTCTAGGGTGGTGTCTCCAGTTTGTGGGTGACTATACTTATATCAAATAGGAATTTAGGAAATGTATTCTAAAATCAAATGGAAATAATTTGGGAATTCCTTCTTTTTTTTTTTTTAATTAACCATGAATTGAGTGCCTGTGTGAAGTGTTACAGTCCCTGCCTTAGAGAAGCTCATGGTCTAAGGCTAGAGATAGACAAAGCACCATGGTTACCGTACAACAAGGTAAGTTTAATTGACAGTGGAATTGCATATGTTACCTGAAATCCAAAGGAATGTCACTGAATAGAGCCAGGTAGGGAGTAAGTCATAGAAGCGAGGTAGTGGTCATAAAACAAATACTTCCATCAGTGTATAATTGGATATTACTGCAGGAGATTTTAGAGCTCAAAACCAGAAGACTTTTTTTTTTTTTTTGCAAGAGTAAGTTTGGGCTTTGTCCCCAGAAGAGTGATTGAAGTGTTTTCAGTAGGAACATGATCAAAACCAATTTCAGAGAGGAAAAACAGGTCAGGGAGAACTGTGTAAGAACAGATTGTCACAGCAAGAAAAGACAGCATGTGTGTGGATGGATATTTAAGTGCTAAAACTGATAAGACAGACGAGATTAGATGGGGCCCTGAGCAGAGTGCATGGAAGTGGCATCACCAAGATAAAGTATAAAGAGGGGAGTTGGAAGGGTAGTACTCCAAGTACATCATGTCATACTCTTCTCATGGAAGAGTATTTTGTATTACAGTTTTCTGTCTGCTCCTCTTATCATCCTTCCCTCGTTTTCTGAGTTTAGAGAATTGATTTAGGGAGTCATTTCAAATCTCAAATCTGCTACTTACTGGCCTTCTTATCTTAACAAGACCACTTAACTTCTTCAAGCCCCAGTATTCTCATTGGTAAAATGATGATAAGAATACTCCAAATCACAGGGTTGTCACAAGTAAGACTTAAAAGAGAAAGTGTACTTAGAGTCCTGACACAAAGTGAGTGTTGAAGAAACGGCAGTTGTTATTGTGTTGTCCCTGCCTGAGGAGTGCTCCCTGGCTGCAAGGTCAATGTTTCCTTCAGCTCTGTGTCTCCGAGGGCCTGGTCCAATGCTCTGCATATTATAGACTATCAAGAAAGAATATTGAGCCGGGCGCGGTGGCACACGCTTGTAATCCCAGCATTCAGGAGGCTGAGACCAGAGGATCCAGGTTCGCGGCCAGTCTCAGCTGCTTAGTGAGGCCCTCCGCAACTTAGTGAGATCCTGTTTCAAAATAAAGAATAAAAAAATAGGGCTGGGGCTATAGTTCGGAGGTAGAATGCCCCCAGGTTCCATCTCCAGTACTGCAAAAAAAAAAAAAAATTGAAGTTGGGCACCATGGCATACACTTGTGATCCCAGTACTTGTGAGGCTGAGATGGAAGGATCACAGGTTTGAGGCCAGCCTCAGCATCTCAGAGAGATCTGTTTCAAAATAATTTTTTAATTGTTTTAAAAGAAG
>PVLC010025190.1:13968-24006 GCA_004027655.1 Graphiurus murinus
TCTCTCTCTCTCTCTCTCTCTCTCTATCTCTATCTCTATCTCTTTCTTTCTTTCTCTCTCTCTCAGGGGAAAATAGTGAGCATTTAACCCAGGGGCATTCTACCTCTGAACTACACCCCCAGCCCTATTTAATTTTTTATTTTGAATCAGGTTCTCACTAAGTTGCTGAGGTTGGGCTCAAATCTGTGATCTTTCTGCCTCAGCTTCCCAATTACTAGGATTACAGGCCTGCACCACCATACCTGGCTCTTGTTTCTTCTTAAAAGGGCACTATCTCCCAAATCCCCATCTCCAAATATCATTACACTGAGGTGATTCTTAGTCTCAACACCTGGATTTATGGGGGAACACAAATATGCTGTCCTTAACAACCCTTGATCACATGAAACTTGATCACATGAAACTTGATCACATGTAAGTGTTTCCAGGAAAATAGCATGAAAGTAGTTAAGCAAAGAGATGAAAAATATACAGAGCTATATGGGATATCATAAGTCAGTCCCACCCAGGAACTTCCCCTTTTAATTAGCTCAAAATCAATGATTAAACTGGGCATGGTGGCACAAGCCTGTAATCCCACTACTTGGGAGGCTGAGATAGGAGGATTACAGGTTCAAAGTCAGTCTCAGTAACCCACTGAGAGCCTCAGCAACTTAGTGAGACCCTGTTTCCAAATAAAAAAATAAAATAGGGCTTGAGATGCAGCTCAGCTGGATTCAATCCCCAGCGCCACACACACACACACACACACATACAATCAATTGACTAGAAACTTGATATAGGGAAACTTCTTTTGCAATATAATATAACATTCATGAGAGTGACTGCCCATTATATTCAAAAATTCTACCCATACTCAAGGGGAGATGATGACACAGATTGTATACACCAAGGAACTATCTGAGAATTCTGTATAATTCAGAGGAAACTGACTTAGATAAATAAGACTCACTGTGAGAGCCGGGCGTGGTGGCACACGCTTGTAATCCCAGCATTCGGGAGGCTGAGACCGGAGGATCTGGGTTCGCGGCCAGCCTCAGCTACCTAGTGAGGCACTCTGCAACTTAGTGAGACCCGGTTTCAAAATAAAGAATAAAAAATAGGGCTGGGGGTATAGCTCGGAGGTAAAATGCCCCTGAGTTCAATCCCTAGTACCGCAAAAAAAAAAAAAAGACTCACTGTGGCCCAGTGGCATTGCATATAAGGGTCCAAAAATTACTTAGAAAGGGAAAATTATAATATTTATAATTTATATATTAATATAATAATATATTAATTATAATAATTTATATTATAATTGTTTTTTATCTTATAATGATTGCAAAATTTAGCATGTGCATTGATAATTAAAGTGTCAATGTTACACCTCTAACATGTTTGTATTTAAGAATATGTGCTCATTTAAATTTTTAATTATTTTAAATATTTGAGAAAAAAATTTTTTTTTTTTGCGGTACTGGGGATTGAACTCAGGGGCGTTCTACCTCCAAGCTCCCAGCCCTTTTTTTTATTCTTTATTTTGAAACCGAGTCTCACTAAGTTGCGGAGTGCCTCACTAGGTAGCTGAGGCTGGCCGCGAACCAGGATCCTCCGGTCTCAGCCTCCCGAATGCTGGGATTACAAGCGTGCGCCACCACACCTGGCTTTATTTGAGAAAATTTAACCTTATAATTCCAAGTTAAAATATATAATTGAGTAATTGATTTGGACTTGTAATTTCAGATTAAAATCTTAGAGCATTAAAGAAAATGTGATTAAGTTTCATCACACCTATAAATTTAATTGATCAGATTTGTGACAAGTTCTTTGGAGGTTTGTTTAGTAACATGATTGATGTACTTAGGAAGAAAATAAAAACATATTACATTATTAAATATAGTTGAATATTAAGAAATTTAATTAAGTTCGAATTTAATTAGGTTGAAGGAATTACTCCCTCAAAGTATATAATTTGCTAATTTACGAATGGATTAATAAGATTTATAAAATAATATACAAACTTAAGAAAACAAGAATAGTAATTTCACACCAAAGTAACTTTGAATAGTGTTTTTCTAGGCATAAAGATTGCTCTCAAGAACATAAAAGTACTTACACTTTGCCAGCTTCAACTCTACCACTTTGTAGACCCTTTGTCGAATCACTTAATCTTAACCTTGGTTTCCTCACCTGATATATAAATGTTATCATTCTAACTTTTGCATTGCCCTGAGGATTAAGTGAGCTATTTTGCATAAAGTGGTCAGCACATGTGTTTCTTCTAGATGCAAAGGCAGAGCCTTGGCTTCCCATCCACCCATGCCACAATCACTTTAAAGTCCAGTCCTCCACATACCCTCTTGGTACTGATTAATTTTTACTTTCCCAGGCACAAAATATAGTTAGAGAAATAATTTTAATGCCAAAGGCAGCACAGTAACCTTAAAACCCAGGGAGATGAGCATGATTACATGCTTCAGATGTTCACCAGAAAGTGGCTGAAGCAGGCCGGAGCGCACAGTGTCCCACTTCAGTCCTGACAATCTGAGGTTCAGAGGGCAGAATGGCAGCATTGGGCTCCACAGTCTTTATGCAACCCTGTTTCTGTGCCAATACTGTGGCCAAAAAAACCCAGAATGGGGTTTAAAACACTAGAGAAGAGAGCAGCTGAGTATTCCCTCTAGGCTAATAGTGGCCTGGTGAAATGTTGCTGTGTTTGTGTCCGAACAAGCAGAGGAATGCAATCCTGTCTGGGCAAAAGGCAAACAGAAAGCCCAGAGGAGAGTCGACCCAACCATCCGACTGCATGATCCTGGAGAAGGCTTTATGGTGCATTGTGACCAATCTACTTTTCCCAACTTCCTATATTTGGGGATTGAATATGTCTCAAAGGAACAAACATGTAAGATGAATTTTATTCTGAGCACTTATTAACACCTTTTAGTGTGGCTGATTTCCTTGAAAAATGTAATGATATCTTCATGGTAACTCCGGAGGAGAAGAAACATAAGTATGGAAAGTTGTGATTGTATGAGAGAGAGAGAGAGAGAGAGAGAGAGAGAGAGAGAGAGAGAGAGAGAGAGAGGTGTGACAAAGACAAACAGAGAATGAGACAAGAAAAATGGAGCCTGGTGTGGTGGCACACACCTGTAATCCCAGCACTTGGGAGTATGAGACAGGAGGATCACAGGTTCGAAGACAGCCTCAGCAAATTAGTGAATTGTGAGGCCCTCAGCAACTTAGTGAGACCCTGTTTCTAAATAAAAAAGAAAGAAAATAGAGCTGGGGGCATAGCCCAGAGGTAGAATATCTCAGGATTCAATCCTATAGTACAAAAAGAAAAGAAAAGAAAGTTGGAAGGGTAGAATATAGGAACACAGAGAAAGCATCCCAGAGAAAGGAAACCAAGGAGGATAGGTTCAGATAGAAACTGTGAGATAAGATACAGAAGCATTAAAAGCAAACAGGGAGCCGGGCGTGGTGGCGCACGCTTGTAATCCCAGCATTTGGGAATTTGGGAGGCTGAGACCAGAGGATCTGGGTTCGCAGCCAGCCTCAGCTACTTAGTGAGGCACTCTGCAACTTAGTGAGACTTGGTTTCAAAATAAAGAATAAAAAATAGGGCTGGGGGTATAGCTCGGAGGTAGAATGCCCCTGAGTTCAATCCCCAGTACCGCAAAAAAAAAAAAAAAAAAAAAAAAGCAAACAGGATAGGGGATATGAGAACAGGAGAGACTAACACTGCAAACTGAAGACACAAAAAGTAAGGGAAGACTGAAAAACATCTATCTATCTGTATGCCATTTACAAGGACCCATGGAACCAGCCAGAGAAGCAAGGGAAGAAAAGAGAGAAAAGAGATAACACAGGGCAATATTCAATTTAGCCAATATTTTTTGAATACCCATTAGTAGCATAACAACCTACTGTAACTTAAGTGGAAACAAATTCAATACTCTCCTGGACTGGAGGCTGGAGGTTTAGGTCTGTAGAACTGCCTGAGGCAAAGGGGTTTGAGCACCTGAGATTGCAGACACTCTGCTTCCAGCACTGTGGCCTCATCCTGGTCTATGCGGGTGAACAGCAGAGCTCTTCTCCTTCCCCCAGTTCCATGGAGGAAAAAGAATATGAAAAGAACAGAAAAAGATGACATGTTGTGCTTTTGTGGTTGTTGTTATTTTTACTTACAATATCTAGTCTTTAAAAAGTGCTCTTACAGCTAGGTACGGTGGTTCATACCTGTAATCTCAGCACTTGGGAGGTAGAGACAGGAGAATTACAGGTTCAAGGATAGCCTCAGTAACATAGAGCGAAACCCTGTTTCAAAACTCAAAGAATCAAAAAGTTGGGAGGTGAAGCTCAGGAGTAGAGTGCCCCTGGGTTCAATCCCCAGTAATTAACACACACACACACATACACACACACACACACACACACACACACACACACACCAGTGCTTTTATTAGTACTAAAATATTTCTTTATGAAACATAAAAGTTTGTAATCTCAAAATAAAAAATGATAAATGTTAAAGTTAAAAAGTGATAGTTGTCAAGCCGGGCGTGGTGGCGCACGCTTGTAATCCCAGCATTCGGGAGGCTGAGACTGGAGGATCCGGGTTCGCGGCCAGCCTCAGCTACCTAGTGAGGCAATCCGCAACTTAGTGAGACTCGGTTTCAAAATAAAGAATAAAAAATAGGGCTGGAGGTATAGCTCAGAGGTAGAATGCCCCTGAGTTCAATCCCCAGTACTGCAAAAAAAAAAAAAAAAAAAAAAGTGATAGTTGTCAATCAGAGACCACTTTCATTAAGGATTTCTTCTGCATGTTCTCTTAGGTCCTGGTATATATAATACTGTGCAGTATTTTTAAAATAAATTTGTATTTAATGAAATTCAGAAAAAATGAAGTCTAGGAATATCAGAGTACATGGACACATATCTGATCAAAATATCTCCAAATGACCTTCAGAGAGAGAAACATAATCTGTTAAATGACTCACAGTATTCATAAGATAAAAATAAACAAGGAGTGTAGAAGAAATACTACTATTCCTGGCAGTGGGTTCTATAAAACATATTTGCAAGGGAAAGACACAATCATTAGAACTCCTAACATTCTATCAGTGGACCCCTGTCCATGCAGACTAGCCCATCTGTTAAACCTGAAAGAAAGAAAGAAAGAAGGCACACTGCAAAATAATTTATGAAATGTTAGCTTACCTTTACACTTTCTATATTTCCTACCTCACAGCTGAAACTTTAGAATTTCCTGGTCTCTGAGATTTTTTGCTGAGTGGAAAAACAGAAGATGCTTAAAGTAAAGGATCTTTTCGTGCCATGTAAGAGTAAGAATTTGGAGAAACTATGCTGCTACTTTCCTGAGGATAAGGCAAGGGGAGTCACTTGGAGACACTCAGAAAGTGGGAGCTATGTCTCCCCGACCAAAAAGGAAAGTGAAAATCATGCATTGTTCAGTAGAAAAATAGCACTCCTGGGAGGTGGTGCATGGTAGTGGAATGATCTCTTTGGTGCACCAGAAGAGGAGAATGGTACCCTAAAGCATTAGAGTTCCAAATTTTACCAATGATCCCAGGTAGGGCATCAGAGTGCCCAAGTAGGAAGGATCACACAGCCAGGAACAGTGAAACCCTTAGTGGTACCCAGTGGATCCATGACCAATGACTGCATCTCAGTATTAGCTGTAGCTGGCTCTAGGATCTCAGCTCACTTCCACGGTGAGGCAAGCCCCAACAGTGACTGCAATTAATATCTCTACCACTGTGGCAAAACAGGCTAAGAGAATACTTTCTGTTGATTTTACAAAAATAAATAAATGAAAGAGCCTATTTAGTTTCCTCATTTACTTATTATGTGTCCCTGTACCTGTGTTTGTGGTATGGATATCATACCTGCCATAAACACTTCGGCATCAGAGACAGGAGGATTGCAGAATAGAAGCGAGCCTCAGCAACTCAGCAAAACCTTGTTTCAAAAACAAATTAATTAATTAATTTAATTAAATAGGGCTGGGGGTATAGAATTCCTCTGGGTTCAATCCCTCCAATACACATTCACACACAAAAGAACTAATAACCTTTAAGCACTTTAATTTCTCCAAGTCTGAATAACCTTTAAGCACTTTAATCAATTTCTCCAAGTCTCAGCTCTTTTATCTGTAAAATGAAAATAAAAGTAGCATTTAATTCACTTATTAGTGTGAGTGATGAGGATAAAATGGGTTCTAAGTGCTTAGTCAGTACCTGGAGCATAGTCAGTGCTCAGTAACATTCACTATTTTCACTCAATTTGAAAAATGAGTCTATGAGAATTGAGACATGATTTTGTGTGTGTGTGTGTGTGTGTGTGTGTGTGTGTGTGTGTGTGTGTGTGTCTGGCACTGGGGATTGAACACAGAGGCATTCTACCTTTGAGCTACACCCCCAGCCCGATTTTACTTCTTATCTGAAAATAGGGTCTTGCTAGGTTGAAAAGAGTCTCACTGCTTGCTGAGGCTGTCCTTGAACCTGCAATCCTCCTGTCTCAGCCTCCCAAGTACTGGGATTATAGGCATGGACCACCACGCCTGTCTCTGAGACAAGATTTTGACAGAAAGATTTTAGGCAATCCTTGCAAAGAAGGAAACACCATCAGCTATGCACACTGTTTGCAAGACAAAAGATAAATTATTGACAGTTCTTCAAGAAAATATCACCATCATTTGCAGGAAGAATAATCAGAGAATACATCCAAGAAAAACACCAACTATCTCCAACAACATGTGGCCGTGACCATTCACGTCACTGTAGCTAAACACCTCAAGTTCATGAGGTAGAGCCACAGAAAAGTTACTCAAAGCACCTAATATGGCAATGGCTCTTAGAATGTCAACTGCCACTTTTTTCCTTCTCCTTTTACCCCTCCCTACCCTCAACACAACCACATTTGAGGCTAGAGATATTTATAATTCTCTGAGTGACTAAATTTAACAAACTTTTGACAAGCAGGCTGATGACTGTAATAAAAGTATCTTAATATGGCAGATATATGTCTCAACTGGAATGTGGGAGGGGCAGCTTTAATTTTTGATAAGCCAAAATAGCACCTTAAAAATGAATGACTCCATATAGGGATTGAGCCGCAATTCCCATTTCAGGTCCTATAAACATCTAAGATTAAAAAGTTGCAGGACCAAATCAGGATAGAAGCAGGGTGAGAGTTCTCTGTTTCATCTACATCTCCAGCTTATTAAGTACTTGGGTTTGCATTCACATTAACCATCTCAGTATGGCCTCACTATCTCCTCTTTCTTGCCTTCCTCTCTATCTTGACCAAACTATTGGGGGACTGATTACTGGTATTTTGCCTTCCAGAGTGGTTACAGAGCAAATTTGACTCAAAATGTTTTAACTCTAAGCTGGGCGTGGTGGTGCACACTTGTAATCCCAATATTTAGGAGGCTGAACTAGGAGGAACTCGGATTCAAGTCTGCCTCAGAAACTTATTGAGGCCATCAGCAACTTAGTGAAACCCTGTTTCAAAATAAGATCAAATAAAATAGGGTTGAGTATGTAGCTGAGAGGTAGAACATCCCTGGGTTTAATCCCCAGAAGCACACACATACACACACACACACACACACACACACACACACACACACACACACACTGAACTTTGAGGTTCATCTGCTTTTCTGATGATGGGAATTCACATGGGGTTTCACAAATGATTTCATTCTATAGCATTGGGCTTCCATTTTAGCTCCCATTTGAATTCTTGCTCTAGACATCATGGTCCTCTAGATTCCTTCTAGGAGGAGTCTGCTATGATATTAACAGTCCTGCTTCCTTGGTATGAAAGTTATTATCTGGAACACAACCTTTATGGCTGTGATCTTGTCACCTGAGATAGCTTTCATTCATGACATCTTGGATTCTAATTCTACTTGTCCATTACCTCGTACCCAGCTCCAGAGGAACTCAGCTACAAAAGCTGAGACCACCTGAAACTGGTGGATGAATATGTTGGCAATCAATAACATTTCAAATGAGAAAATAAAATGGTATAGTCTTTTATATAGACATTTGTAGACATATAAGTATTCAGTCATTTATCTGTTAGGTGTTTAATGTGTATGAGCTTGGAGATAAGAAGACACAGGCCTTGCCATCAGGGAGAACTCAGTCTCAGGGAAAGCAATGAGGAAATAAACAAGTGTAAGTGATGTGGATGAAGTATTAAAAACCACAATGGGAACAGGAACGTGGGGAAGGAGATCCAAAGAGTGTGTGTAAATATTAGGGTGGTCATCACAGAGGAGAAGGGTTGGAGTGGACATTGAAGAGGTATTGGGTGTGCACTAGTGAGTGAAATGGTCAGTGGACCATGTGTTGCAAAGGTGGGCTGGGGAAATTGCAGTCAATACTCCTTGAATACCCTGTATCTTAAGCACATATCTGATGAGGTGAGAATAGGTTGTAGATTAGAGAGTAGTTTTAAATCAATAATGCATTCTGAGTAGACACTCAGAGCCAGAAATAAGGGCACACATCCTCTATCCTGCTGCCTGGAAGAAATACAGAAGTCCAGGTGTGAGTTCTGGCTCCATCACAAACAACTCTGGAGTTGGTGTTCCTGTGGGAATAGCTCAAGTGCTTGCAGTCTGGTCAAGCTGTCAGCGCCCTCTAGTGGTAGCCCACCTGGTGGCCAGAAGACTCCAATTCCTCAGCTACTTCCCCAAGTGCTTACCCTGTGACAGATGCTGGAGCACAGGTTTTCAAGACATTGGTCTTAACTGATAGTCTAATTATCTCTGTCTGAGACACACAGATATGGATGTGTCATAACAATGTAGGTGATCTGTGCAATAACACAGTTCATATGGAAGAAGAATGATTGATTCTTAGGATTGAGGGTTGTGTTGGTGGTTTGATCTCTGGGCTGGCAAATAGAAAAGGCCTCATGGAAGGTGTGATTGGGCTCCGAAAAAAGATGAGAACTGCATAACGCAATCAACAGGAGAGGGGAATCACAGAAATAGAGACCAAAATGAGTTATTTGGAGAACTAAAAGTATCTCTGCATTCTAGGTGCTTTGATAGTTAGAACAGAATGAGGTAGATTAATAGTGGCCCTTTCTCAGGAAGCTGAAATCATCTGCAGTGTTTCCCAAAGTGTTTTTAGGTCAGCAGATATTTTTAAAGCATCTTCTACAGGCCAAGTCCTCCAATCAACAATGTGGTATAGGACCCTCAAGGTACTTTAAGCAATAAGACAGATGTCCAGACAGAGAGATATAAATAGGTTATCTGTATAAATTGTGAGTTTTACTCAAGCAGTAGTTGGCAGCAAAGAGAAAAAGATATTTACAGTTGGAAGCAAATGGAGGCAAGGGGGAGTCAAAAAGAGCTTCCTAGAGAAGAAAGTGCATGAGTTGAACTTTTTTTTTGGGGGGGGGTGCATTGTAACCATACATCTTAATGAGGTACAAGCTGGTAAAGGCATACATGCACCCAGCACTCATTTAACCCTTCCCCAATTCCCACCCCATGCCCTACCCTCTCCCTCTTTCTCATGTTTGGCTTGGAGATCGACTTTGATATGTTTGTGAATGTACATTGTGTGCATTAAGGTGTTTCCTCCCACCACCCCCCTTCCCATCACCTTCAGTTAGGTTGCCTTCTTTGCTCATCTAAGGTTTTTCCTTCTTCATCTGGAGTCCCTCTTGTGTCCCATTTTCTCCCTAGCTTCCACATATTAGGGAGAGCATCCAATTTTTTACTTTTTGTGACTGACTAGTCTCACTTAACATAATGTTTTCCAGATCCATCCATTTCCCTGAAAATGACATGATTTTGTTCTTCTTTTTTTTTTCTTTTTTTTTTTAAAATTTTTTTATTGAAGTAATTTGTGCAATATAGCATACATCTTTGTTAAGTACGAGTTGTTAACAACATATTTGCATACAATTCTCATTTGACCCCTTCCCAAATCCCCCCCCCCATCCCCTTCCCCTCCCTCCCCCTCAGGTTCACTTCGGTGAGTGACCTTGATATGATTGTGT
>PVLC010025191.1:0-23879 GCA_004027655.1 Graphiurus murinus
TGCACAAATATAGGATATTGGTAGAATAATCTGTGATACTTAAACTCAAGGGAGTACCACAAAGCTATAAAAAATGAAGAAGATTTACATAAAATTATATGGAGCAATTTCCAGAACATAATGTTCAGAAAAAAACAGCATATATAGCATAAAATCCTTAGTGTTCTTACACTAAAAGGGAAAATGAAAAAGTGTGCTGCTTATGTTGGCAAAAAGAAATGTAGAAAGAACCAACAGGAATGGAGCTGGTTAATTACAATGGGTGCACAGCACAGGAAGGGGTGAAGGGATAGAGTAGGGAGTAAGACGTTAGTACACATTTGAATAGTTTAGACTTTAGGATGCATGTTAATGTTCTCTACATATTCAAAAAATGAAATTAAATCCTGAACTAGAACGTGGATTAGAGAGAAAAGACATGCTATGCATGGCAATTATTGGGATGACTTACAAAACTGAAATGCAGACTACAGAGTAACTGTACTGTGGTTATTAACTGTACTGTAGAACATCCACGGCAGGATTGAGGAACAGATGGGCACAGTATTGCAACTTACTCTCAAAAGATAAAAAAAAAATAAGTTATATGTATGTGTTCATGTTTGTATATGAATATATATATATATATACAAATAATTTTTAAATGACAAAATGTTAAGAATTGGTGAATTTAAATGAAGAATAAAAATGTTTCTATTATCTTGCAAATTTTCTGTAGAATAGGTGTTACTTAGGCATGGTGGCACATGCCTTCAATCTTAGTACTCAGGAGGCTGAGACAGGAGGATTGCAGGCTCAAAGCCAGCCTTGGTGAGACCGTTTCAAGATAAAAAATGAAAAGGGCTGGGGGTGTGCTCAGTAGTAGAATGCCTTGGGTTCAATCCTCAGTATCACACACAAACACACACAAAAGATATTACTTCAAAATTAGTTGCAGGTGGCTGGAGATGTAGCTCAGTGGTAGTCTTTGCTTATCATATGTGAAGTCCTGGGTTCAATCCTCAGCACCACCAAAGCAAACAAACAAAAAATCAAGTTTTAAAAACATGATCAAGACTTGCACTACTAAAACAATCAAATTAATACTGGGATGATAAACCATTGCAGGCTCTCAGGTATATCTATAATAGATGGATTGCCTGATTTCATTGTTTACTTTATGGTAAACATTTCAATGAATGAAAAATAGATGCCTTCATTTCACAAGTCGTATTTCCAGACTAAGGACCAAAAGAAATGTAGTTGTACCTCTCATCCTATTAAGCAACTGATTTTTGCCTCTAGCAAAATTTGTTCAAAATCAGAAGCCCCTCACCAACAATTTGAGTGCACTAATATGTAGAATGAAGTTATATTTATAAACTTATGGTACAGAAAATGTTGGTTTTTAAATTAAATGTAATGAACATGAAATTCCTAAAATTACACAGGCATTGTGACCAAAGACAGTAGTTTGAGGCCTCTGTAGATGACCCATCAGGATTGCCCAGAAGCTGAGAGACAGAAGGAACTGTGGCTTGGGCTTACCAACCTAGGACCCACTGCACTTTTCCACTGGTCAACTATAATGTGCAATCACCCGCCAAGAATCCTTTAGAATCACTATTACTTCTGGTGTCAAGGTACACAGATTATCTTTTACTTGACTCAAATTCAACAATAACATTTAAATCACTCATTAGAATGTAGTGCAATTACCCTTCAAAATAGGCAATGATGATTTAATTAAGAGGTTAACAAAGCAGATGTAGAAAAATCAGGATGTCAAAATAGGTAACAAGGTGAGTACACAAGGACTCAAATATTTGGCTATTTGGAGTTCTAACTCAACTATTTTTTATTGTAGTCACACTAAGAGTAACTGCAGAAACATGCACCTATTTACTGACTGTTGTATATGGGGAGAAGATTACAAGGAAATAAACACATTCTGATACATACTTCAGTGTCTGAATTTTGAAGAATAAGCATGTGTTGCCTTTTCAATTAAAAAAAAAAAAAGCTAAAATCAGATCTAGGATCTGCCATAAGGATATACAAATGTGAATGGCAAAAGCAAAGCATATGAACTGTCTGTATTAGGAGATCAAACTAAAATTCTAGTGTTTTCAGATTTAATAAACATCAAGTTCAAAATTCTCAAAAGGAAATGAAATAAACAAATGAAGAAACATGGGCATTGTTCATTCAATGCAGAAGCTCTTTGGATTCAAATCATCAAATCTTTATTATGTAAAACTTTTATAATAATTTCAACGAAGTTAGCTTTACAGATACAAAAAAGGACACAGATCATGTTAGGGAAAGGCTGCTTTTAAATAGTGTACATTTCCAAAGAAAAATTTTACATTGGGAGACATTTTTATTCAATATTTTAATCAAAAGATTTTTCTTTATGAAAACATAAAACATTCTCTTCTTGAACCTTTATGTGTAAAATTTACCAAACTGGCAATTTCTATAATAACAGGCTGAACTGAGTGAGATATGTGAAGCAATTTACACATAAGATTAGAAGGCTATTATGGTACTGCTGCATAGACTTAGTATTACTGCACAGGTTCTTATTGCAAAACTATCCTAACTTCTAATTTGAGACTTGCAGTTGAAACATCCTGACTGCATCTAATGGTAGAAGCACCACCTTGTGGCAAAGCAGGCACTCTGAATTACAGACATCAGGACTGGTACCCAGAGAGGAAGGACTCCTCGGTGGGCTTCCACAGCACTAGTGGTGTACTCTTTTTGGTGACCTGTGTAGTGATTCCATGAGTGCTCACTTTGCAATTATTTGTTATACCCTATAACTTTTCTGTATTGATTGGTTAAGAAATTTAAAAGTTTATGAAAAAAGCTTTTATCTATACCTGAATTAAAGGTCACCTGCCTAGGAAGCCTGAGTTTTCTAAGGAGTTCTATTTCCCAGAATTGTCCAAGAGTACACTGCATTTGTATCCTTGTGTTTGTAAGATAGGAGACAAGAGTCCAGGAAGATTTATTCTTTGGAAAACATGGAAAGACTCCTTACAATTGTTTTCCTCAGAATGTTTTCATTGTTGCTCTCCCACATCTTCCAAAAGTAACTGCCACCTGAAAGACCCCTTCACAAACAGGTCTGAGAACTGTCACTAAAAAACAATAGATTTTACTTCCTTGGTACAGAAAATCAAGGATATGTGGCACATTTAACCATGTAACTATGTTCAATCAAAGACATTTTGCTTTCCTGTTTTATTTATCATATTTCTAGGGTTTGATGCACTACTCATAAATTGACTTAGTTGAAGAGATTTTCATCCTCTGTAATTGCCATGGAATCACTTTCCCAGGCAGCAAACCGCATCATGTCAGGTAGCTCTTTTCATGCTGTAGAGCAATTTTTTAGAGGGAAAAAGCCTTATTCCTTTTTTCCAGGAACCCGTTAGGATACCTTAGTGACCATGTCCTCACCCTCACCCCTGCCCAAGAACATTTAACTAGAACATGAGGTGAGCTATTAGCTGACGCTGCCCTACAGCTCAGATGAGCCAGCGAACCGTGTGCAGGGGGAACACTACATCCCCACAGACTGCCTCCCTGCTCGCTTCCATTCCACCTCTAAACCTCAATCTCTGCTCCATTCATATACTGGCAATATTTTGGACTTAAAGTGCAATAAAGTTGTGGACAGATCAGCTTGAAGGTGTACCACAGGACAATGCCTTTCACTGATTTAATGCTATTTGCTAAAATAATCCTTATATACAAGTTAGACAGGAACATATTTTTAAAAGAAAATTAGAATGTTATATTGTAACTTTGACTTATAACGTCTCTAAGATACTATATAGAGGCAGCCACTAGCCAAATGCTCTCACAATCGTACACATTCCAGATATGATTACTCTCATGGTCATGAATAGTGTTCAGTCAATACTGTTAGTTTCTGTTCATGAAGAAATGTCAGGTTGTTATACCACCAAGATTTATACTTTCCTTAAGAACTTTTAAAATGTAGCTGCCTCATAAGATTAAAAGAAGGAATACTCGGCCAGAGCATGCTGGTGACTGCCTGGAGGCTGAGGCAGGAAGACCACAAGTTGAAGGCCAATCAAGGAAACCTTTTTTTTTTTTTGGTACTAGGGATGGAACCCAGAGGTATTCTCCTTCTGAGCTATATCTCCAGCCCTTCTTTTTATTTTGAAACAGGGTCTCACTAAATTGATGAGGTCTCGCAAAATTGCTGAGACTGGTCTCAAACCTCCCATCCTCGTATTTCAGTCTCCCAAGTACTGGGATTACAGGCATGTACCACCACAGCTGGCTCAGTCTAGGAAACTTAGTGAAAGCCTGTCTCAAAAAAAAAAAAAAAAAAAAAAAAGAAAAAAAATATATATATATTAAAGGAGTTGTGATGTAGCTCAGTGGTAGAGCTACCTGGGCTTAATCCCTAGTAACCACCCCCTCCTTCCACCACCACCCCTACAAAGGAATACTCTCAGAGATCTTTTTATAGAGTATTAAAGAACGGGGTTATTTAACCAGAACCTAAAGAAGTCATATTTTCATTTTGCCCTTAAGACAAGAAAACAGAAACTTAATATGAGCTGTTTCACTAACATTTCTGGCATTTCCCATTCAGAAATATTTTATAGGAACCAAAGTTAAGATTAAAAAATATATTTTTTAGTTTTTGGGGGGTGGGGGTCTCACTATGTCACCCAGGCTGACCTTGAAACCTTGAACTTGCAATCTTCCTGCCTCAGTTTCTCAAGGAACTACAACATCATTCTATCTAAAAAATATTTTAAGACATAAAAATTTTTTTAACTCTCTTCCTCATAGAAATGAGAGAGAAAACATTCTTAATGATACAGAGTAATAGAGAAAATTGTCACTGCTCAACGAACATGAGCATAATCTTTTGAATCTTTGCTGTAACTAGAACAAAAAACTTAGTAATTCTAGCCAGGTGTGGTGGTGCATGCTTGTAATCCCAGCATTTGGGAGGCTGAGACCGGAGGATCCAGGTTCGCGGCCAGCCTCAGCTACCTACGGAGGCACTCTGCAACTTAGTGAGACCCTGTTTCAAAATAAAGAATAAAAAATAGGGCTGGTATAGCTCAGAGGTAGAATGCCCCTGAGTTCCATCCCCAGTACCACAAAAAAACAAAAACAAAAACTTAGTAATTCTAACAGTGTTCTACTGTTTAAATAAAAAACATGTATCTAGCCAGGCATGGTGGTGCACGCTTGTAATCCCAGTACTTGGGAAACTGAGACAGGAGGATTGCAGGCTCGAGGACAGCCTCAGCAAATTGTGAGACTCTCATCAACCCAGCAAGATCCTGTTTCAAAATAAAAATAAAATAGGGCTGACAGTGTAGCTTGGAGATAGAATGCTCCTGGGTTCATTTCCAAGTACCACACACACAAAAAAAATGTATTTTAATTATTCAAACTATAAGGTACTTCTAATCATTCAGTCTTAGTGGCCGATAATATAAAAAACATTAGAAAAATACTACATATTTAGTGACAAAGTGAACTTATGCAGTTTCCCACAGAATGTTTACTTGAAGGAAATCCAGAACCTCTAGAAAATTATTAAAATTATGAAGAGGTTAGATTTTATAAGCTCTTTCCTTCAACTTTGGCTAAATGTAACATTAAGATACTGGTTGACAGAGACTCTGGTCATAAAGCAGAAATGTATCAGGGTAGATTTATTTTACTCCTTACTCATGAACAATCTTTAATCAAAGTCCTTGTCCGTGAATATACACACTAATAAATCTGGAAAATAGCATTTTAAATTTTATAGAGCATCCTAAATAATAGTTACAATTAGATTAAAAAATAAGCAGAACCAATAATATTTTTATGTCCTTGAGCTGAGAAATTTCTTAACTAATAGTCAGGTTCAGAAAATGATACTTAAAATATATGTATTCTTATACATTGGTTTCTCTGCTAAGTCTTTTTCAAATTCCTCAGTTAACAGTACTAGTTAAAAAATCTAACTGTAAACTTTTAGCTTGCAATGTTTGGATTTTTTTTCCTGTATCTTGAGAATTTCTAAGTTCCAGTAAATATATTATCTTCTGTTTCTTCTTAAAGAACTGATGTTCATAAAAGGATCATCATCTTCATCCTGAAATGGCACAGAAATGTGAAGTCAGTGATTGCTCCATGCCACTGAGGCAAGACAGAAGTTCTCATGACAAAACACCAGCAGTGAGGAGCCCTTGCTCTTTTCATACAGGTTAGATTTCATTTTTACACTTCCTTTACATACGTGTGTGTGTGTGTGTGTGTGTGTGTGTGTGTGTGTGTAATTAAGACTCTTAGTGAGCATTAAAAAATAAAATTTTATCCTGGTATATATGTATGTGTTTATACACCTACAATATATGTCATATACATTTCCCTCAGATATTAACATTAATAGAGGCAAATAAAGTGTGAGTAAGCCAGGGAAAAAAGTACTTAAGTCATTTCTATTTGGTTTATGAATAATTTTTTTCATTTACATTTATTACAGGTGTCTCTGTTCTGAAAATTCAGTCAAAAACTAATAAAGCCACATGGAGAAGGTCTAACTCAGAAACAGCTGCAATTCCTAGTTCCCATTTCACATTCAATGCTCAAAGTAGATGCCTATGTTTAGCCTGATGCAAGAAAAAAACCTAGCCGCCAAGCAATCTTTCAAACAATTTTTTGGAATTAGAAGTAGATGGAATATTTTAAGAGTTCCAAGGCTGATGGACTATAGATTATATGCATAGTAAAAAAAAAAAAAAAAAAAAAAAAAGAATGTGAGCTATTAAGTAAGCTATATACTATTAATCCAACTAAGTCCCAAGTTTCCAATTCTGTGAATATTTCAATGAAATTGACACAGATGCATTAAAATAAGTTGAAAATAATAATCTAGAGCTTGTGTATTATATTAAAAATAATAATTCAGCTGCAAAGAATAACTATTATTTTTATATTTATAATATAGTTATGTTATATTATATAACTATATTGCATATTATATGCTATATTTATAGCAGGACTTTTTTGGTGGTACTAGTGATTGAACCCAGGGGTATTCTACCTCTGGACTATATTCCCAGTCTCCCCGGTTATTTTTTATTTTAAAACAGGGTCTCACTAAGGTACCGAGGCTGACCTTGAAACTGCGATCCCCTTGTCTCAGCCTCCCAAGTACTGAGATTACAGGTGTGCACCACCACGTCCACCTATATTTAAGTTTTTATATATGTTCCAAATCTGGGATGATGGGACAAAACAGTTTAGAGAGAAAGAAAACAACTAACAACACTCAGATAAGTCCAAGTTATAGAATTTGATGAAAAATAATATCAAATTGGTTATATTCTATAACTATATTCAGAAAATAAAACAAATTTGCAAATTTCTAATTGATGTTTCTATTAAGACATTAATAAAAGAAATAATTACTTGATGATAGATTCCAATGGTGGTATCAACAAACTCAAATGTTAGCTAAATTATCCATCTCTGGTAAGAAATGGATGCCTTGAGAAATATGAATTCACTTTCATTTACTGATTCATTTTCTGCTACTATCAAAGGCAGAATTTGTCAAAGATGAATCCAAAATGAACTCTAAGAGAATTTACTAATAGTTATTCTTTGCAAACGTGAACTAGCATGCAACTTATTAGCTTTACTATATAACCAGATGTATATCCAGATACTGTGCTCACTGTCCCCCTGGAAGCAGTAGCGTGTTAGCATTCAATAAGCAGACAGAGCGCTTGCAGTCTTTTTTCTTCCCAGCCTGAGCTGCAGTGAGCCCTCCCAAGCTGTTTTCAAACAAGAGCTGAGACACAGGGGACCTGACAGCAGCAATGGAGGCTCAAAATGAAAAGAATAAGTCACATGCTACAATATGGATGAACCTTGAAGACATTTTGCCAAGTGGAATAAGCCAGTCACAAAAAGGTAGATACTGTACGATTCTATTTATATGAGGTGCCAACAGTAGATAAACTCATAGAATGAGAATAGAATGGTGGGTACCAGAGACTGGGAAAGGGGTAATGGGGGACATGTTTAAGGGTCATAGAGTCTAGACTTGCAAGATGAAAAAGTTCTTGGGTTCTGTTTTACAACAATGTGAGCTAAACTGTACATTTAAAAATGGTTAAGATGCCTAAGTTTTATGTTTTGTGCTTTTGTTACAATTAAAACAAATTTTAAATAAAAAGTAAATAAATAAAAGGGTTGACAGGCCTCAGAGAAACACCTTGAAGCAATTCAGCAAAAATGTGGAAAGGCCCTTCAAATGGCAGCCATGGAGGAAAGGGAAAGGCCAATGTCCTCCAGTCGTGTAGCTCTAATTGAAACAACAAACCAATAATGGCAAGAGGCAAGTCCTGATTATACTTCTTCCTATTTGCCCTTCAAGTTAGAGATTTTATGGCTGTTGGGTTCAGACAATGATCTTGAATTGGGGTTTCTTCCACACATCCTACAAGACACCATTTCAGTCAATGCCTAAATACCCCCAAGACCTGAAAATGGCCACCAAGTACCATCTTATATGAAACACGTGGAGCACAGAGCAGATACTAATAAACATTTTATTAAAGTACCAGTAAAAGCTCTTACATTATCATCTCCATCATGTCTTCAAATATAAATGGTAAAAAGCTAAAACACTACTCTGATTCTGTTAACTGGGCAAATTAAGTAAGAGCTGAGTGAATACCTTTTAAGATCTGCAGGCCTTTTTACATGAGGTAATTACATTGATGGGATCACAAAAGATGGTACTTACTAACTTTTAACATTATAGTTTAAAGAAAGATTATCAATGAAACTTTTAAAAATAATTTTTGGCAACTAGCTAGCAGTCTTTACATTTTACAACAGTTGTAAATTAATTAAAACTTAACAATATTACTTTGTTACCTCATCTGATTCAAAATCAACCCCTCTAGCTGTCTGGCTCTGGGACATGCGCTTGCTGGATGATGTGCTTGACCACCTGAGAGAAAACCAAAGACAACCAGAAAATTTATCAAAATTTCACTCCCAGTTAAGTTTTCCAATCTCACCATAGCATGAATAAAAGTAATACGTAATTCCCTTCAATCTGCATTAGAGACAGTAAAAACTTAATGTTAAAAGACTATGGGGTTTAGATCCCAGGTTTTCCATTTACTAGCTATGTGCCTTTAGACAAATCACTTCTTTGTGCTTCAATTTCCCCTTCTGCCAAATGGGGATAATAGTTTTTTTGCTAAAGATCCAAAGTGCAGCTGGGCACGGTGGTGCACACTTGTAATCCCAGTACTTGGGAGGCTGAGACAGGAGGATCACAGGTTTTCAGCCAGCCTCAGCTACTTAGTGAGGTCCTCTGTAGCGACACGCTGTTTCAAAATAAAAAAAATAAGGCTGGGGGTATAGCTCAGAGGTAGAATGCCCTTGGGTTCAATCCCCAGTGACACACACACTCTCTCTCTCTCTCACATACACACACACACACACACACACACACATGATCCAAAGTGCTAATATGATTAAACACTTAGGACAGTGCTTGATGTATCATGCACTACTTGGATGCTTGCTTATAGTATTGCAGTTCTTATGTATCAGTTACCATCCCCCATTTCTAAAAATTATAGCAACATTGAAATTTTTTTTTTATTCGAATCTTAGTTGTGTTTCTCTAACAGTATAAAAGGATCTTAGGAAAGGCCCACCACTTCCCTGAGTTTTTTCTTCTACCAGAGCCCACATTCTTCTTTTTTCCTGAGCCCTTCCAATGAGCACTCGTAATTAAGAGACTGAATCATAGAATTTGACACATAATAATGTACTCATTCAATCTTCCTTTAATGGATTCAAATGAGTTCAACTATTTTTACTATAATTTACGTTGCCTGAAGGCATAACTATATTAAAACATTTGTTATATTTCCATCAGACCTAATTTAATGCTCAAACAGAAAAAATTTTAAAAGGCCATTGATTATTTTTCTTTTTTATTGCGGCACTGTGGATTGAACACCAGGGGCGTTCTACTTCTGAGCTACACCTCCAGCCTTATTTTACTTTTCATTTTGAAACAGGTCTAAGTTGCTGAAAGCCTCACTAAATCACTGACCTAACTTCACTAATTCGTGATCCTCCTGTCTCAGCCTCAAAAGTACTGGGATTACAGGCATGAAACATCGCACCAGGCTAATTATTTTCTTAAGAAGAAATTTTCATTAATTGACTTTCAGTTAAGTAGTGTTCATCCTTAAAAAAAAAAAAAATGATAATGGTGAATCAAGTCAAGCTTGGAAAACAAAAGCAAAATCCAAAAAGGAGAGAAAAGTATGTAAGTACTCTGAAGGTAGAGTAAGTCTATGTGACCCTCTTTTTAGTGTAAACACTAAACATGTAACAGTATTATGTGTAACCAAGTACATAAAATATGATAATGAAGAAAAGCTGAAATCAAATACAAACAGGACTATCATAAAAGCATTACTGCAAGTGTTCTCACTGAAAATTTAAATAACCTGCAATTCATGAACTAGTCCTTCATCTATTTTTCACTTCTCGATAGCCCTTACTAGTTGAAGATAATTGTTTAACGTCTATGGCATAGAAAAATGTATAACTAAAGAATTCTGGATAGTTTTTAAATTTTTGGATTTTTTAATTTGTTTTTTTGCAGAAGTCCCTTACCCACCTTTGATCTGTCTTGGAAGTGGTAGGAAAACTGTCTTCTTCATCTGATTCATCCACCTCAATCATCTAAAAGGAAGAAGAGAAACAAAGCCACAAATTTTTTGGGGGGGATGCAGCATACAAAAAAAAAAAAAAAAAGAATTAGATAATTAAATTTCAAAGTGGGACTTTTTTAATGTACAAAAATGTCAGGAGCCAGAAACTATGTAAGCAGCAACTATTAAAACTATAGCCAGTGCGGCCTCCTTCCAATGTCCCTCTTACTCACAAATGGTATCTCTACTGGGTGTCTTAGCTCACTTCTCTCCTGGTCACCATGAGACCTGGGTCCCTGAAGGAACAGGTGGATTGGTGAGTGACTTCCACAGGCCAAGTGCAGCTGTGCCCTGTGATTTTTTTTCCTTGGGTTCTAATAAAGAGTTCCATAGATTTTCAAACTTCCTAGCTTAACATCCCTTTTTCAGGAAAAAAAAAATTACTTAGCACCCCTGGGTACTTCCACTGTACCCTTATTTTTATTCAATGTCCCCCAATTGCACTTGAGGCCACTACTGTCCCCCACCCTGGATTGTTCCAATGTCCTCCCCGAGGAGAGTAGTCTCCCCACTGGGAATCTATGATTAGACCTTCAGTCTTCAGTATTCCATCTATTTTGTTTTTTGGTTTTTTCTTTCTTTGTTACTAGAGATTGCACCCAGGGGCATTCTACCTCTGAGTATCCCCCAAGCCTTTTTTATTTTTTATTTTGAAACAGGATCTGACTAAGATGCTGAGGCTGGCCTCCAACCTACTACAATCCTCCTGTCTCAGTCTCCCAAGTACTCAGATTATAGCCACTGTGTCTGGCTTCCATCTCCAATTTTAAATTTGGTATCAAACTGTGTAGGAAGTATCAGATATTTTTGTTACATTTATTCATTCTGTTATAGTTTGGATTTAAAATGTCCGCCAGACCTCATGTGGTAGACAAGGCCGCCATGCTGCAGGTGGGACTTGGCTGCTGAGGAAAGGTCCTGAAGGTGTGGCTGGGGACAGAGTTTCCCAGGGCAGCTGCTGCAGCTTCTGACTCTCTCTCCCCTACTTGCTGCCATGAGCTGACATAAGCTTTCACACACTCTTTCTGTTCCCAACCACCATGCCTTGAGGACCCCTAGCCCGGGCTCCTACTTGGAACCCAGTATAACATGAGTTTCTAATATTCCACACTTTTTCTTCTTTTATTTACTTTGTAAATCAAAGAATTGACAATTCATAGTGCAAGAAATAATTTTTTTAAACAAAACTATGAAATATTTTCTTACCTCTGAATAATTTGTAGTAGCAACATTTCGGGAGGGCTGCTGTCTTACAGATTTAAAAGCTAGAATGGAAAACATAAAATACCCATTATGTAATTCTTAAAATAACTTAGAGGAATATGCACATTTCTTTAAGTCCTATCTGTAAAAATCCATGATGACCAATTATAAAACCATTTATATTTTTTTTAAAATTGGAAGTAATGATGAAATTACCTGTTCAAATAACTCAATGCCTGTGGTCTCATGCTTTACCAGCTTATTAAAATAACAAGCAGTATTCATAAATATACCCATACTAAAAATACTTCATAAAACATACCTGAAGGATAAAATCTGATCACCCAACCAACTGAACTACAAAGACAATAAAAGTAAGCTTCCTAATTCCTTCCTTCTTTGAAGTTGATCACAGGTTTTCTGTGGCTACATTAGGAGTTTCCTAATTCACCTCTACCTTGGTAGCTAGACACAGTATCTAAGAAATATACTAGAGGGGAGTTCTACAAACAGCATATCTTTTATTACATGATAAAAATTTCCCTTGAATCCTTACTTTTTTAACTTTATAAACTGGATTAGAAACTTGAGGTTCGGTTAGCTCTTTATCTTTCCCTTTCTTTTCCCTTGAGATCAAAACTTAAAATAAATTTCAAGTACCTAATTGAAGTTTATTTTCTCCTAAGTCTTTCTAGTTTGCTAACATCAAACATACCTCCCCCAAGAAAACCCCCAATCTAAAGAGACAAGGAAAGAAAGAGAATTTAAGAAGCCAAACACCCAAACTGTCTTTCAGAGTCCAAAATTCTTGGGAATGTTTCTACCTAGCCTAAATTTATGATTTGCTCACATTTCCTATTCCAGGTTCTATCTCCGATCGTGTAATGTCTGAGAGAAGAGATGAAAGGCAGAAGCAAAGTTCTTATCTGCTCTCTCATTACTAGTCTCTCATTCTACTCTACTAAAAAGGGCGGGCAGAGCAAATGAGTAGAAAAGCCAGTGATTGTTAAGATTTCAAAGAATATTTCTGCTTAGCACTGATTCACTGTTTCCTCAAATTCTGAGATCCTTGAAAAGAAGAAATCTTTCTTTTAATCCACAAGGGGTAGCAAAGGTGAATGCTGGTGAAATAAATTAGCTTTGTCTGAAAAATAAGCACTATGTTTTGTTATGAAGGCAATATATTGTAGTGGTTAAGAGGTGGTTTGGAATTATTCTTTTTAAACCTAGCTGGGTAACAATGGCCAAGTTCCTTCTTTAAATCTTAATATCCTCACCTATAATCGTGTTAATACTTTATGCAGAACATTGTTGAAAGGATAAAGAGGTACTTAATGCAAATTGCTTTGGCAAATGCCTAGTAGGCAGTAGGCATTCATGCACTCAAAGCTATTATGGGTAGAAATGCAGCAGCAGCAGTGGAACTCAGGTGGTAAATTACATGTAGAGGCAGTGGTATCTTTAATTTGCTCAGCCATAGTCCTCTGCTGCCTAACTTCAACAGAAAAATCTGGGCTGTCAACTCTTATTTACAACGGCTGCTGGGTAAAAGTGTAATTTCTACCTTTCCCCACAGAATTTCAGCACATCAATAAATCTCCATATCCCACAGTGCTTGTTACAATAGAATTTGGCCTTTATTTATCTCTTTACTCCTCCATTTATCACAGGAATCTAGAATTTATAGTTTTAATGTTGCTTCTGTCCCAATGTGATGGCAAGAATAGTTAATACCCCATGGTTATTTTGTTAGAAACTTAAAAAATATCATGTCAAACCTGACATAAATGTTTCACATATTCATATTGAAAACATTAGTTCATTTTTCCAAAAAGGGCCCAATATTGGAGGTGATCGATTAAATTAGCAAAACTATTAGATCAAGTCAACTAGATAAAAGACCAACGATTTATATAACATCCATCTTGGGTGGGGGATATAGCTCAATGGCACTTGCCTAGCATGTGAGTGTCTCTGGGTTGGATCCCTAGCACTGCCAAAAAGAAAGAAAAAAAAACAGTATATACCATCTGCCTTCACAATTTTATTGTAAAATTGCCACTAATACTAATAATGGTAATCATCTATCGAGTTTTTACTAGATGCTGTGCTCAGTACCACATATACTTAAGCTCATTAATTTAACTATTCCATAAGGTTGGTACACCATTGCCGAGTTTATAGCTACAGACCTGAGGCTTACTGAATAACCACTGTTTATTCTTACTGAGGGCCTAACTTGTACCCTACAATTTATGTAGGCATTATACCCTACATAAATTTTCTCAGTAATCCTCCCTATAATCCAATGACATAAAAGCAATCATTACCCCTTCTTACAGATGAAGATACTGAAACTTAAAGATGGAAAACCTAACTTATCTGCTGAAGGACATACAGCTAATAAGTTGAATTAGACCTCAAGCCAAGGTCTTTCTGAATTTAGAAACATGCTCTTAAACTTTACACTATACAATCTCTAAGTGATCTTCACTAGCCATCCTTGAGTGTTTAATGAGCATCTATGCGCCAGGCACCAAGGACACGGTGCTGAACAAGAAGGATGCAGACACTGTTCTCACAGCACTGACAGTGTGAGAGCGCCGAACTGGCAGGAAAAGCTGGACCACACCGGCCTGGCTGCAGAGCCAGGTTCTGGTCCATAACGCTCTGCCACACAAGGCACCACAGTAAGACTTTTCCTTAGCTCACAATTCAGAAAATCTGAAGCTTTTAATTATTCTCGTTTACTGACAGCTTCTTTCAAACTGAATATTACTAGGCTGAGGATACATCAGGAGCAAAGTGCTTCTTGCCTGGTGCAAGTGAGGCCCTGGGTTTAAATCCCAGCACTGGGAAAAAAATTAGGCCAGGTGGGCTTGGTGGCACATGACTATAATCCCAGTACTTGGAAGGCTGAGTCAGGAGGACTGCAGGTTCAAGGCCAACCTCAGCAATTTAATGAGACTTGCAGCAATCTAGTGAGACCCTATTTCAAAACAAAAACATAAAAAGGGCTGGGGGTATAGCGTGGAGGTAGAATGCTCCTGGGTTCAATCCACAGAACAACCAAAAAAGGGCCAATTTATTGCAAAACTCTTAAAGCACCATAAGTAGTCCCTCATCTCTCAACACTAAAAGGAGCTTTAATCCTTGCTCTCAATGGGTAACAGGGCAGTAGTCTTTAAAGGATACTTTTGAAAGTCTCACTGGCATAATGGTTCTGAAAGAAGCTGATGCTGGAAAGAATGCTCACAAAACCCCCATGAAACGTTAGAGTCCTTAATGCAAAGGAGGCAGCTGCATGTGAGTTCCAAATAAATAAAGATAAAATCCCTCTTTGTGCACTGCAGGCTGATATTCAGACAACATTTCTGCTGAAAACAACTATACTGCTTTCTCAAACACTAAAAGAAAAATATTCTCAATAGCTTTGAAGAGCTAATCATACAGTAAGGAATTACTGGGCCTAAACTGAAGAAAACCCAGAACTCAGAGAAGTAAGCATTCCTGTTTGCTGAGGATACCTGTCACTCAAGGAAAATGTTAACTGGCTTTGAGAGAGTTGGAGGGGAAGGGAGAGAGCTATCATCAGCTGAGGCCTGTCCCAGGTGGGGAGCCTGATGCATTTACTTCCTGCCGTAAGCTGGACCCCAGTGTTAAAGACAGAAGTGGAGACAAATAAGATTTCACAAATGCATAACTGACTGGGCCAAATAACCTCAAGTTACACATTTACTTTAAAGCAGTTTAAGACTTAAGGTACCCTCGAAGCCCAGAGAAACAAAGGTGAATCTTCTCTGGAAGAAGATGGCTTATCCAAGGTCTCAGATTATTCCTACTAATAATTTTCTAGGGAGAATACATAATAAAGTACAATGAAAGTAAATTACCATAAATAAGAACCAACAGAAACAGAAATCAGAACGAGACAACAGAAAGAAGCCAAAGATAACCAGACTAATTAGGCTATTATCACAAAACAAAAAAATAGCAGTACTATATACACAGAATAATTAAGCCATTAAGTCCCAAAATTCAAAAGTTATCTCAAAGTTACCACAAGTGGTATATTTGTTGCTCAATATAAGTTTTTATGTGTGTTCCACATTTGGGATAAAATGAGTTAAAGATAGGCCTAAAAAATACCTTCAGGAAAATTTTTTAAAACTATTAAAAGTGATAGCTCCTATTTTAAGAGAATCAGATAAAATTTCTTTACCTTCTCCCTAAACACTGCAAATTTAACAACTCCAAAGAATTTCAGAATAGATGAGTTAGAAGATTGATCAGGTATAATTATTCAGAATGTATTACAGGAAAACAGAAAATTCAAGCGAAGTTAAGAGGCTTAGGAGAATAGGGTGAAAAGGTTTTACAGCTATTTAACAGAAGACTCGGAGGAGCAAAAGAAGAGCATAGAGGTAGCACCTGAAGGGATAACAGTTAAGGATTTTCTAGAAATGATGAAAGACACAAATTCATAGATTTATGAAGCCAAATAAATCCTAAGTAGGATAGAAAAGAATACCATATTTAGATTTATGAGAATAAGAACACCTAAAACAGCAAGCTGAGGGAAAATTTATTACTTTTAAAAAGGCAGCAAGCTTAACCAATAGCTGATAGGAAAGTAAGCCAGGATGAGCAGAGGCAATGTGGCTAAGGTGAAGGCAGGTAACTTATGACCTATGACCCTGCCAGCTGCATGCTGACCAACTTCTGGGGGTTTAACAAGGAAGTGTTCATATTTTACTCTTTTTCACAATTTTTATAGTAACAACAATAACATTTTACAAACGCCTACCATGTGCCAGGGTTTTGGTCCCATTTACTTTTTAGAATAATCTAATATAGTACAGAGTATCATTTCCAATTTACAGGTAAACAAAATAGAACAGTGAGTAGTTTGAAGTCACAAAGCTTTTCTTTATTGGATTCAAAGTTGAACTCGGACTGGATCCTTTATACCATGCTTCCTTTTCTCTCTTTCCCCTTCTTTGTTTTTGTATCTGAACTGTCAGAAATGTAACAGCATCTTTCTGGATGTCATTCCCCACATGGCAATAAAGACAACAAGTTGCTCAAGTCAAAAGCTAAGGATGTTAGGGGGCTCTCTGAAATACTAAATAATAGGTTTTTGTTCAGAGAGCAGACAGTATTTATGGTAAAAAGTTTCCTTACTCTATCTGATGTTTGGGCCCTTTCTTTAATGTCAGCTGTCATTCAACAAAGGCTCAAAGTTTCCTTTGAGGGAGCTCTTTCTGCGGTAGCTCACTCCATCTTTATATTAATCAGATCCATCTCACTGGGCCTCAATGTTTCACTTGTCAATGCATTCATGAGCTCTCAGTTAAAGGTAAATAATAAATGTTACTCTCTTCAATAGCTCTAATGCATGTACCTAACAAAGATGTATGCTTACAATATATGAATAAAAATAAAAATTAAAAAAAAAAGAATAATTTATCCTGTGTTCTTAATAGCCCTTTTACCTAAAATGAATGCAACACAAATAAATGAGGATTGTTAATGGGGATTTCTTCAGTCTTCCTATATTGGATTTATAAATAACTGCTGGATAATCACTTGCAGTCTGTACTCACCATCTATAATAGACATATTTCTAGATGTTGACACTGTGGCCTTTGAATTCCTGCCTCGAGTAGAGGTCTCCAGACCAGTGCCTCCTGTTGGAATAATGAATTAGCAGTCAATATACAATCCCATCAGTAGCTAGGGCTTTTTTAAACAACACAAAAGTGAAAGCTAAACAAAATTATGCCAAAACAGCTCGTTTGTAAAATCCAAAGGCATATATAAGAAAATCTAGAGTCTGACCAATTAATGTTCAGAAACTATTCTTTCAGCCTACATCTGGGTCATATTTATCCAGTTATCATTTAAGGAAAAGTTTTATAAATGTAAGAATAATAAAAATATGATTATCATTAGAAAACGGGGAGTTTTAACTAAATTACTAGCTTAAAATTTAAAAATTTAAGCCAGTTGTGGTGGTGAATGCTTGTATCCTAGTACTTGAGAGGCTGAGACAGAAAGATTGCAGGTTCACAACTAGCCTCAGCTACTTACTGAAGCCCTCCACAACTTAGTGAAGTGAGACCCTGTTTCAAAATAAGGAATAAAAAAATAGGGCTGGGGGTGTAGCTTGGAGGCAGAATGACCCTGGGTTCAATCCCCAGCACTGATTAAAAAAAAAAAAATTTAAAAATTTAAACTAAATTACCAGCTTAAAATTCTTTGGGATAAATATTTAATAAAAGCATTATAGAAATTTCCCCAGAAATGGATTTATATAGTACAATAGGAAGTCACTGGATGGCCATTTTCTGTTGTCTGGACTATCCAATGACAATGGTATATTAAATACAGTTATGACAACTCATGTCAATGATTGATTCTAGAGATCTAATTGTTTGGGGGTAGTTTTCCTTTTTTTTTTTTTTGCGGTACTGGCGATTGAACTCAGGGGCATTCTACCTCCGAGCTATACCCCCAGCCCTATTTTTTATTCTTTATTTTGAAACAGGGTCTCACTAAGTTGTGGAGTGCCTCACTAGGTAGCTGAGGCTGGCCGCGAACCCGGATCCTCCAGTCTCAGCCTCCCGAATGCTGGGATTACAAGCGTGTGCCACCACGCCTGGCTTAGTTTTCCTTTTTGAACACATTTTATCGAAAACACTTTATAAGCATGTATGTATTTTATCTCATGACAGTAACAAAAATAATAATTTTTATGCTCTGAATTGACCATAAGCTAGCCATTTTCCTTACAATTCATATTTGTCTCATTATTACTTTGTACATGTGAGAATAAACAGTAAGAGCAAATGACAATAAATGTAGCCTTAGGATATTACAAGAGAAACAAAGAAGCTTTTATAACCCTATGCTGCATGTGGCCATGCAAAACTCACTCAAGTAAAGGTACATGTCAGACTTAAAACTGTCTTTATGCATTATAAAATAAATTTTTAGCCAGGTACAGTGGCTCATACATGCAGATCCAGCTACTCAGGTGGCTGAGGCAGGAGGATTGTAGGTTTAAGGCCAGTCTGGGTGACTTAGTGAGACCCTGTCTTAAAATAAGATAAATATGAGGGGGGTGTAGCTCAGTGGTGGAACACTTGCCTAGCATGTGCTAGGGCCTGGGTTTAATCTCCCAGTACTACAAAATTAAAAGAAAAAAAGTTTAAATACTCTCTATGCTTTTATTAGTACAATGTAATTATACAACATAATGAGATTCAAAGTGATACCAAAGAGCTGGGTATGGTGACATATGACTGTAATTCCAGTACTTAGAAAGCTAAGATAGGAGGATCACAGGTTTGAGGCCAGCCTCAGCAAGTTAGCAAGGCCCTCAGCAACTTAGTGAAACTCTGTTTCAAAAATAAAATAGGGCTGGGAATATAGCTCAGAGGTAGAATGTCCCTAGATTCAAACCCTAGTATCAAAATAAATAAATAAATAAATAAATAAATAAATAAATAAAAATAAAAATGATACAAACATACATACACACATCACTCAGTGTACTTCCTCTGTATACATGCTGTCCCTTCCCTTCCTCCCTCCCCATACATGTTAGTGAGATTGGTAGTGAAACCTTGAATGGATGTAACCTTGTTTGAACCGTTCCCTTCCTCAATCTTCATTTTTCCCCTCTCCATCTTCCTCTTTTCCCAATCCCCTTCCACAATTTTTACAGAATCATGTTTAAAAACAAAAAACCATCACTGGATTCTGACCAAAAGATACAAGTCTCTATTTCCCTCTCAACTTCCAAGTCCAGGGTGAGCAAAAGACAGTACTTAGTGCTGACCTCGGCCTCTTTGAGACCCTCCTCTCGATGCCGAATTCTGTCCTCTGCCTCCTCTTCGCCCTCTGCCTCGGCCTCTCCCTCTGCTGGGTGCAGCTGAGATGCTGTCATCAGAGTCGTTTGCGATCTGTTCTGCTAGGTCGATGCTCATGAGGTCATCAGCACTGAAGGCAGAAGCGGAGTCCTCTGACTGACACCTGAGAGCTCGGGCCCTATTCATAGCCTATGAAGTCAGAGAAAATTACACATCAGTAGACAATGCAGCATCTTGACAATCATTAATTTAGTCACTCATATAACATTTAATATCATCAAACTAACTACATTATTATTTTTGACTCATGTCATGAAAATATAAAGAGAGAGCTGCCCTACCAATCAATTTCAGTACCTATTATTGGTCAGATCAATTTATAATACTACATTTAAAATGAAACCTTTTGAAAAGCTTTATGAAGAAACATAGAATTTCACCAGAATTAAAACTTTAAGAACAAGAAGGAAAACTGACTATCAACCCTAATTCAATACCACATTTATAAGAGACTGTCATTATTTGAGCTATTTTTTACAATGTATTCTTAAAAAAAAAAAAAAATGAAAAAAACTTACAAAGAAACAGCTGTTATCTCTGGATGGTGGAATTTTAGCATGTTTTTATTTTATTTTTTATTCTTGAATGTTACACATTTTATACAATATGCTTTTTCTAAAATACTACTTTTATAATCAGAAAGACATGAGCAATAAATAATCTCTTACAAATATTAACTTATAGCCAGGTGTGGTGGCACATGCCTGTAATCCCAGTACTTGGGAGGCTGAGACAGGAGGAAAGCAGGTTCAAAGCTAGCCTCAGCAATTTAGTGAGACTCTATTTCCAAATAAAGTAAAATAGAGTTGGGGGTTTAACTCAGAGGTAGAACGCCCCAGAGTTCAATCCCCAGCACCCCCCATATATATATATGACAGACATATATGTATATATATATATATAAAACACATCAAAAGAGCTTAAAGCCTTAGAAGGAATAAAAATCTTAGAACCAAGAGTATGCCACATTTTTTTAAATTTGATAAGAAACCATCTAAAAAACACAAGTTTGAAACTTAACCAAATGTTCTAACTCCAAAGTGAATACAGTTTTTGACTAAAAATAGCATAAAAGCAATTCTGTCCTCAGTTCTTAAACCAGACAAAATATAACAAGGAGAACAAAAAAGTAAGAAGCATTTTCAATAAAGCTAGAAAACAGATTCAATCCCCAAACACACAATCTCTGAAGAAAAGCTTCAGTAAGTCTAGAGCTCTTCAAAACTGATGTATATATCCCAGGACTCCATGACAACAGTCCTTCTGACTTGGAAAAGTAAGTTCTAAGTGTAAGAGTAGGTGACCAGTGCATTTCTAAGCTCTTTAGTACTATAAAGAAAGGAGAGGCAAGAAGAAGAAGGGCTAAATGAGGAGATGGAAACAAGGCAGGCAGGGCAGAAGTGGGAGTGAAGTAGGGGTAGAGTGTAGGAGGTAGGTTAATTCAAAAAGTTAGGAGATTTGTCACACCATTCTACATAATTTGGAAAATGAGTGACATACAATGACCCAAAGAAAAAAAGGTTACCAACACACTAATTATCAAAGAAAAACATAAAGTCAGGCATGGTGGCACATGCCTGGTACTCTCATACTTGGGAGGCTAAGAGAAGAGGATCACAAGTTCGAGGACAACCTCAGCCACTTGGCAAGACCCTGTTTCAAGGTAAAAAAAAAAAAAAAAAAAATGCATACAGAATATTTCACCCAACTACAGCTAAATTAACATTTTTCTCAGCAGCCCATGGAACTTTCTCCAAAAGAGACCACATTCTGGGCCACAAAGCAAGCACTGGCAAATTAAAAAAATGTAACATAATTCCCTGCATCTTTTCAGACCACAATGGAATGGAACTAGAAATCAACTCTAAGAAGACCCAGAGTAAATATGAAAACACATGGAGACTTAACACCACAATGCTAAATGAGGAATGGGTCATAGAAGAAGTAAGGGGAGAAATTAAAAAATTCCTAGAAAATAATGAAAACAGAGACACAACATATCAAAACCTCTGGGATACCTTGAAGGCAGTACTAAGAGGAAAATTTATAGCACTGAGTGCCCACATAAGAAGAACAGAAAATCACCAAATAAATAATCTAATGACACAGCTCAAAGCCCTTGAGAAACAAGAACAGTCTAACCCCAAAGCCAGTAGAAGACAGGAAATTATGAAAATCAGAGTAGAAATTAATGAAGTAGAGAATAAAAAAAATACAGAAAATCAACAAAACCAAAAGCTGGTTTCTTGAAAAAATAAACAAGATAGATAAACCATTGGCCAACCTAACCAAAAGAATCAACCCAAATTACCAAAATAAGAGATGAAAAGGGTGATATTACCACTGACAGTGTAGAAATAAAGAGGATCATCAGAAACTAGTTTGAAAAGCTATACTCCATTAGCCAACCTCACCAAAAGAAAGAGAGAATCAATTCAAATTACCAAAATAAGAGATGAAAAAAGGGATATTACCACCGACAGTGTGGAAATACAGAGGATCATCAGAAACTACTTTGAAACACTATAGTCAAACAAAATGGAAAATCTAGAAGAAATTGAAAAGTTTCTAGACACATATAACCTTCCTAAATTGAGTGACAAAGATATAGAAAATTTAAACTGACCAATAGCAATCAAGGAGATAGAAACAGCAATAAAGAATCTACCATCAAACAAAAGCCCAGGACCAGATGGTTTTCTAAGTTAATTTTATAAAACATTTATAGGAGAGCTAATCCCAATACTCCTCAAATTATTCCATGAAATAGAAAGAAACGGGACCCTCTCAAACACATTCTATGAAGCCAACATCACATTAATACCAAAGCCAAGTAAAGACAGCTCAAGAAAAGAAACTATAGGCCTGTATCATTGATGAACTTAGATGCAAAACTGCTAAAAAAAATTACTAGCAATGCACATTCAAAACCACATCAAGAAAATTATACAACATGACCAAGTCTGGTTCATCCCAGGGATGTAAGGCTGGTTCAACATATGGAAAACAATCCATGTAATTCATCACATAAACAGAATCAAAGACAAAAATCACATGATCATCTCAATTGATGCTGAAAAAGCATTTGACAAGATCCAACACCCATTCATACTAAAAGCACTGCAGAGATTCAGAATAGAAGGAATGTACCTCAACATCATAGAGGCAATGTACAATAGGCCCACAGCCAACATCATATTAAATGGAGAAAAACTGCAAGAGTTCCCTCTAAAAACAGGAACAAGACAAGGAGGTCCATTATCACCTCTTCTGTTCAATATAGTACTGGAGACTCTAGCCAGAGCAATAATGCAAGAGAAGGAAATCAAAGGGGTGAAAATAGGGAAAGAAGAACTAAAACTATCCCTTTTTACAGATGGCATGATACAGCCGGGCGTGGTGGCTCACGCTTGTAATTCGGGAGGCTGAGACCGGAGGATCCGGGTTCGCAGCCACCCTCAGCTACCTAGTGAGGCACCCCGCAACTTAGTGAGACTTGGTTTCAAAATAAAGAATAAAAAATAGGGCTGGGGGTATAGCTCGGAGGTAGAATGCCCCTGAGTTCAATCCCCAGTACCACACACAAAAAAAAGAAAAAACAAAACAAAACCAAAAAACAGATGGCATGATACTATACTTAGAAGACCCAACAAAGTCAACCAAAAACTTATAGAATTGATCAACAAATTCAGCAAAGTGTCTGGATACAAAATCAATCTTCAAAAATCAGAAGCTTTCCAGCCGGGCGTGGTGGCGCACGCTTGTAATCCCAGCATTCGGGAGGCTGAGACCGGAGGATCCGGGTTCGCGGCCAGCCTCAGCTACCTAGTGAGGCACTCCGCAACTTAGTGAGACTCGGTTTCAAAATAAAGAATAAAAAATAGGGCTGGGGGTATAGCTCGAAGGTAAAATGCCCCTGGGTTCAATCCCCAGTTCC
>PVLC010025192.1:0-23906 GCA_004027655.1 Graphiurus murinus
TGTGTGTGTATGTTTCAGCAAAGGAACTGGACACAAAACCCAACCCTGAGCTTTGACCCTGACACTCTTCCTTTTGCCATCAACATCAGATTTTTAAAACAGTACTTTTCAACAATCGAAGGCCACAGTTACATCCTGATTGACACACAGGATGTTGGAGCAGCATTCTTGCTGTTAAGTGATCAGGATTTCAGCCAAGGGAATATAATGAAATCCACATAAAAATTTATTTACCTAATGAAAATCCTAGAGTAATGCATAAGTGGTTCTCTGATAATAAAATGCAAATCTAAAACTATAACCAGGAGGACAATAATCTTCATTAAATGTATTGTCTAGAGGAAGCCCATGACATCCACTTAACAGTGATTTGATTTGTTTAGTAATTTCCACGTAATATTTAAACTTTATTTCGAGCCTTAAAAACCTGCCCATGAGCTTCTTTCCCCTCAGAGAGGAGGGCAGCTGTGGGTGGGTGAGGGCACCGGCGTGGTGGGTTCTAGGGGCCTCTGCTCTGTGTTTTCACCCGGGCAGCTTGGTATCTGGTAGAGACATAAGGACCAGGAAGAGAAAGCAAGGGGTGAGGTTTCCTTTCTTGGGGGAAGACCAGAAAAGCTCCTGTTCTTCAGGAGTTAGGGTTGGAGGCTGGGGAAGGCCTGGAGAGAGGACGCTGCCTGCCCAAGTTTATCCCGGAGCCTTGTTGGAGGCTCCCAGCCTGGTGCCCCTGCCTTCCTGAAATCCTGCCTGAGCTGAGCATCTCTGGCTTCTTCCCTGGCCCATGACCACCTAGCAAGAGCCCCTCCTTTGGGGTTGGTGGGGCTGGACGTTGGAAGCAGGTGGCAGGTGGATCTGGGTTGGAAACCTGGGTCTGCCACTTGTGAGGGCCTCACCTGTGAGGGCCTGTTCTAATCTCTACCTGCAGAGCCTGCAGTATCTTGCTGTGGCTCAGAAGTTTCTCAGGTAACTTGGAAGCATGAGAGGAAGAATTTGAGCCTGGGGCTTTTTGTCCAAGTTTGAAACTGACGTCTAAGGCCTAGCTGAGCAAAGTTGGCCTTTTGGATTTTTAATTTTTGGCATTCACAACATCTCAAGTCAGATTAAGGCTGTGTGTGTGTGTGTGTGTGTGTGTGTGTGTGTGTGTATGTGCACATGTGTACACACAATGCTATGTATGTGTGAAGTTTTCTCATCGTATTTAACAGTAACACTTTTCCTCATTGTCTTCCTCTCTTCCTCCTTCTTTCTCCTTTTTTCCCCTCGCATAACAAGTTACATTTTTCCCCCTTGGAATATTGCTGATCATTTTGAAAATAGATTAAAATGTAAAGAAGACAACAAATTGCCTATAGTATCAACTCAGTGTCACCCCAGCACCAGGATGTGGGTAAGAACACAGGCCTGTTAAATACTGGCTTCCAGCTTCATGGCTGTGGGCTGGCGGGCCACCTCCTCATCCTCTGTCAGCCTCAGTTTCCTTGCCTGTAACGCAGCATTAACACCTGGTTTTTCTGCACAGTTGTGTAGATTAAACAAGATAATGTGAGTAAAGTGCTTAGCAGAGTGTCTGGCACTTAGTCAGCGCTTGATAAATGGGGAAGGCTTTGTTGCTGCAAGAGAAAAGGTTGTGGAGAACAGAGGCCCCGTGAAATGGAGAAGAGATGGTGTTATCTGGGTGGGGTGCCAGCGGCCGCCAGGCCAGCCAGCCATAATGCCTGAGTTTCTATCCAAGTGCTGGCTCAGGTTACTCCTGGCCCATTAGCGACACTGGTCAGAGCTTGCATCCTCTAAGTTCAAGGTCGTTCATAGGCCTCTCCTCCCCCACCGGGGCCTGTCTGCTTTGCCCAGAATCATTAGTCACTGGGGTGGCCTGATGAGAGAGTGGGGATGACTCAGGGCTGCCTCTCCTGACTCCTGGGCCACACCCAGGGCAAGACCTTGCCGGTGGAGGGTCCACAGGGACAACAGCCGTCCAGAGGGGCTGAGCGTCTATTCATGTATCTGGAAAAGCAAAGCAGTCCTGGTTCTGCAGCTGCCTAGCTGGGCAGGTCATTTAACCAGTCTGAGACTCAGTTTTCTGATCTGCAAAATGGATGTAGTAGTATCTCCCTGTGAGCTCAAGCACACTTACTAGCCTGCCAGAGCAGTTCTGTTATGAATATCCAGGAACATTTCCTGGAAAAGAACAGAGCTTACCCTATAAAGAAGCAAGATGTGGACACTTGAGAAGCGGGAGATCAGGGGAACCGCTGGGCTGAGGGGCGGGGACAGAGAGGCAGGGAGATGGAAGGGATGGTAGCTCTCACCCACAGTGTGACCTCACCCCTCTGACCCAGCTGGGGCGTTGCAGTGGGATGTGCATTTGCACAATGGGGGATAAAGCAGTAGCGCCCTCTCCACTCCAACTTGCTTATCTTAAAACTCCTGTGATGGGCTGGGGATGTGGCTCAGCAGCAGAGTGCTTGCCTAGCATGCACGAGGCCCTGGTTGCTATCCCCAGCACCAGGAAAAAAAATCCTGTGGGGGTGACCAAGGCAGATGAGCTGAGCTTTCAGCCCCATCTGTAGCCTCCCACCCGCCCCACAGTCTCGGCCCTTGCTGGAGTTCTCCATGAGCCAAGCTCGGGCTGCCGGGGCACTTCTCGCCCTCTTCCTTCAGTAGGATAGGAGATGTGGAGGTGATTGAACCATCTCTGGGGAGACAGAAAAGCCCAGGTGGTGGCACTGAATGCACCCTCCAGAGGCCCTTTTGTGGGTGTGTGCAGCGGACTTCATGGCCTTTGAGCGCAGCCTCTGAGGCTTCGGAGGGACAGGTGTGTGTGTGTGTGTGTGTGTGTGTGTGTGTGTGTGTGTGTGTGTGTGTATGTATTGTAATAAATACCCTGAGGCTTGTGGAGCCCCATGTGGCCTCCTTCCCTGGGCTTGAAGAAGGGCCTGAGTGACAGCCAGGCGAGGCCTTCACACACTCTGGGGCCTGCGGGAGGGAAAGAGAGAGCCACAGGGGCAGAGGAGGGGGCTGCCAGCCAGGGACAAGGCAAGAGACTGAGAGAAACAAAAGAAATCACCTCTCCTCACAACCTGTAGTTATGGAAAAATGTGGTTTGCTACCCCACCAGGCCTTAGAGTAAAACTCCAAGTTCGTCTGTTGGAAGACTAGGACCTTTTTTACTTTGCAACCTCACCTAAACCCAGGTATGACCCCCTGTGCCTGCTGCGCTGCTGGGCAGGAAGCTTCCCTGACCCATGCAAGGAATCAGTTGGAATCAGTGGTCATCATCTGCTGCCAAATTTGGGAGCAAACATTTTTCTTTCTGGATTTAAATAATTGCATTGCATCCCCAGCTCTGGTTCTTTTCTAAAGCCAGCCCCAAATGACATTTGGCAGGCTAACCATGGTCTGGCTTTCTCCCCCTCTACCCTGTGGGGTTTTCTCAGAATATTTTCCTCAATGTCTGGGTAGCTGGCTTTTAAACTAGTTCATCCCTCCCCCCCCTTTTTTTTGGTTCAGGTCTCAAATTTTATTAAATTTAAATTTTATTCCATTTCAGGCTATAAAAACTACAAAAGTGGCTTTGAAAGTGAACAGGTTTTGGCATGCTGGAAATAGGCTACCTCCAATGCAAATAAAAGTGTCTAGCTTCCGAGGAGAATAAGACTCTAAGGGTTGGGAAAATGCGTGGGGTGGTTAGAGACCACGGCATAGAAATGGTCAGAGACCAATTTAAAAGCACATATATTTTAAATGAAACATTTTGTGGACATATGGAACCAATAGCTCTGCCAAGGGCTCAATTCTGGGGATCAAGTCTTAAGAGCTAAACTTCAATCTTACTACCCAAGGTGATTTTAAGCAGACAAATGAAAACTCCTTTTTGCTTTCGAGTCTAAGGGGAATCTTAATACATTTTTAAATTATTTGGCATTTTGAATTAATTTTCTTAGAATGAAACGAGATTCTTAAATTGGGATCTTGTAGGGAAAAGACAGCCAGGTAATTAGTGAGCTGATCTCCTTTTCTGACACATGGATACAAAGAGGGGAGTTGAACTCCAACCAAGGTGCACACAAAATCTATTTTAGAGCAAAAATTTCAAAGTAAGCAACACCATCTGTTCTTTAATTATTTCTCCTTATAAAAAAAAGTCGCTAAATTTATTTGGGTTACTTAGTTGGAAAGAAATGTCTTTAAGACACTCGGAGCTGGAGCTATTAAAGGCAGATTGTCAGTTCTTGTTTGCTAGGTGTCCAGGAGCTCAAAATAGTAAAGGCATTTGAGAATGGACTTTCTTTTCCAGCGTGGCTTCCTCTCAGTTAAGCAGGGCATGGTTATCCAGGGGACAGTCCGCAGTGGCTCAAATCTGGGGGCAGAGGCTCTGGGACGGAGCAGAGGGATCATGATGGAACAGCTAAGGGAGGTGTAGGTGTGATCCCAGAGAGGCATTAGGTCACCAGGCTTCTTGGACCTTGTAGAGTTCAGTCCATCCTTCCATCATCCATCTATCCACCTGGTCATCCACCCATGTATTTAACAGATATTTCTTGAGGGCTTATTCTGGGCCAAGGGCAACAGTAGGCCCAGTCCTCATGAAACATGCCATCTTAGAGAGAGACAACAGCCATCCGATACTCACCCAGGGAGCCTGCAGTTTCCAATAATAGCATGTGTCCTAGAGTCTAGACCAGGGCTGACCCATAGAACGTTCGCAATGGTGGAAATACCTGGGCTGTCCAAGATGGTATTCTCTAACCCCCTGTGGCTATTAAGCATTTCAAGTATGCCTAGTGCACCTAGGAACTACTTTTCTTTCTTGCCTTTTTTTTTTTTTTTTTAAAGAAAAAGATGAGGTCTTGCTATTCTGCCCAGACTGGCTTTAAATTCTCAAGCTCAAGTGATCCTCCTGCCTCAGCCTTCTGGGCAGCCTGGCTTATGAACTTTGACTTTCATTTAGATAGCCACAGGAAGCTCCTGGCTACTGTAATGGACACACAGCCTCAGCATCAGCACCAGCAGTAGCATCACCTGGGAATTTGTTAGAAATGCACATTCTCTGGGCCCTGCCCTTATCTGCTGAATCAGAATGTCTGTGGGTGGAGCCCAGGAATTGGAGCTTCCACAGTCTCCAGGTGATTTTTATGCGTCCTTGCCTAGGAAAGGCAAGGACTGTGGGAAGGGTACACTCTTAGGTGGTTCGGTTGGGCTGGTGCATCGAGGAGGGGAATTGGATTTCAAATGGACAGAAGGCTTTTGAGCAAAAGGGATGATAGAGCTGTGAGTAAGGAGGTGAAGATGTTGGGCTTGGTGTAGGGCGGGGTGTTGGTGGTGGTACACAGCTCACACGACCACTGGTGGGAAGGGCTTGGCACATTGAACTCAAAGGAGGCTAGTGTGTTGCAGCAAAGAAAAGGGAAGTTTGTGAACCAAAGGAGATCGGCAGATAGAAGACCTGGTACTACCAACTGTGTGATCCTGGACTGGTGTCTTAACCTCTCTGGGGATCTTGTTCTTTGTGGGAAAAATGGAGATAACCACACTTGGCTATGTATTTACCTAGTAGGATCATGAACATAGCACGAGTGTTCAGAGCTCAATGCTGGGATAAGTGGATGGCCTGGTGGTCTGGTTTCTCACTGATTTTTCTTTGTTCTCTAGCTGCCCCTTTCTTGCTTCTTCCTTCAGGGTCTCAGCTCTGCCTGCGTGCCATCTCTCAGAACGCTCTCCCCAGCTCCTCTTCAGGCTCACACTTGCTCGGGCTGCTCTCTGTGGCTCTGTGACCTGTGTCCTCGGTCCACCCCTGCATTTGCTTTCTGGGAAATCCTCCCCAGGTCTCTGCTTCTCCTGCATTGAGTTTGTAATGTCGTAAGCCCCTTCTGGAGCCTTCATCTGGAAGGCCAGGATAGGCCCAGGGAGCGGACTACTGCAAGTGCAGTTTTAAAATCAGATGTAGCCAAATGCCTTTTGGGGAAAGACTATAGTAATTTTAGCAGCATCTTTTCTGTTGTCTAGACCTAAGATCAGCATTTTAGGTAAAAGTGTAGAGGCAAACTCTACCATCCCCTCCCCACGGCCCCACTCTGGCCACCCCTCCCCGGGAGCGTCAGGTGGCCAGAGCCTCAGCCCAGCTCCAGCTATTTGGCAGCTGAAAGTTTTGTCCCTGGAAGACGCCAGACTTATTTTGAGATGGCAAATGTGATGCTTCCCTGCTGGCAAGACACCAAGTGTCTGATCTCAGCTTTGGGGGCAGTATTTTGGGGGAATTTTGGCAGCTTCTTATCTAAAGTGGACATGTGCTTTTCTTCACCCTCTCAGAAGCTTTTGCAGTGGACCGTGTCCCCAGGACTTGGGGCAGTGCCTGGAGCATAGTAGCCACTCAGTATAGTTTAGTTATTACTATTGTTGTTATTACTCTTTTCTGTTTTTTTTTTTTTTTTGTTTTTGTTTGTTTGTTTGTTTGTTTTTTCCCAAGCCTAAAAGATTATCTAGGACTCTCCTTTAGACAAAGGCACTTTTTTTTTTTTTTTTTTTTTTTTTGCGGTACTGGGGATTGAACTCGGACATTCTACCTCCGAGCTACACCCCCAGCCCTATTTTTTATTCTTTATTTTGAAACAGGGTATCCTTAAGTTGTGGAGGGCCTCATTAGTAGCTGAGGCTGGCCGCGAACCCGGATCCTCCAGTCTCAGCCTCCCAAATGCTGGGATTACAAGTGTGTGCCACCACGCCCGGCTTCAAAGGCACTTATAATGAATGCTTTGAATGATAATTCCTCCACCCCCTTCTCTTTCTCCTCCTCCTGGTTGTCTTCTTTTGTGGTATTGGGGATTGAACCCAGAGGCATTCTACTTCCAAGCTACACCCCCAGCCCTTTTGAAAAAAAAATTTTTTTTTTTTGAAACGGTCTCGCTAGGTTGCTGAGAGTCTTGCTAAGTTACTGAGGCTGGTCTTCAAACATTGATTCTCCTGTCTCAACCTTCCAAGTTGGGATTACAGGTGTGCACCACCATACTTAGCCTGAAATCTTCTTTTTAAAAGAATATCCAGAGCTAGGCATGGTGGTGCTCGCTTGCAATCCCAGTACTTGGGAGACTGAGACAGGAGGATCGAAAATTCGTGGCCAGCCTCAGCTACTTAGTGAGGCTCTCCATAAGTGAGACCCTGTTTCAAAATAAAGAATACAAAATAGGACTGGGGATGATGTAGCTCAGAGGTAGAATGCCCCTGGGTTCAATCCCCAGTACCACCACTACCAAAAAAAAAAAAAGAATGTCCAGAGAACACTGTTTGGCTCAAAGGAATGAATGTGGCTGAAGGTAGAATTTGGTTTATAGGGAAAGACATTCTCTAAGCACCTCTTATGTCATTTGACGTCATATTCACTCGATGCCCCCAAATCCTTGGGACTTGATGAAATCCTGGGAAGAAGGTTACAAATGGGTAAACTGAGGCGCACACTCAGAGCCAGAATCTTTTTTTGTTGTTGTTGGCTGCTTGGGATTAAAATTTGTTCGGAATTAGAGTATAACACTTAACATTCAGGAAAGTTTGTATAAAAAGCCTCCAGGTTGTATATTTTCTCCAAAGCCATCAGGAGATCTGGTGGCCCTGGACTGAGCCCCTGCAGAGTGAGGAACAGTTGGTCCTGTCCGCTTACCAGTGGCATGCCGCCGCCTGCCACCGTTTCCACGACTCCCTGGGGCAGTGAGTCCTCCTTGTGCCGTCACCTGTTTGGCCCTGGAGGCCTCGAGCATTGCTAGCATGCAAGGGTTGCTGCCTTGCAGGAGTCTGTGTGGAGCTTCTGGTCCAGCCCTGCTTGCTGCTTGCTGTGTGACTTTGCACACTCTTACCACCTCTCTGTGCTTCAGCTTCCCCATGTGTCCAGGGGCCACTACACTGGATCAGTGGTTTCTCACTGGGCCCGGACGAACCAGCTATGGGGAGGCTGAGTGGTGAGTGCCGAGCCCTCCCCTCCATCGTTTCCTTTTAGATTGGGCCTGTGGGTTAGATTTCTCATGGAAAAGTGAGTTTACCGACCCTAACCAACGTCTAGGGGCTTCTTTTCTTTCCAGAGGAGTGGTTGAGGGTGTCAGGGCAGCAAAGGAACAGTGAAACTTTTTTTTTTTTTTTTTTTTTTTTTTTTTTTTTTTTGCGGTACTGGAGATTGAACTCAGGGGCATTCTACCTCTGAGCTACACCCCCAGCCCTATTTTTTATTCTTTATTTTGAAACCGAGTCTCACTAAGTTGCAGAGTGCCTCACTAGGTAGCTGAGGCTGGCCGCGAACCCGGATCCTCTGGTCTCAGCCTCCCAAATGCTGGGATTAGGAACAGTGAAACTTTTATTAATAAGAATGGCCGCATTTCTGAGCAGCATTATCCTACCACTAAGGGAGGTGCTCTTTTCTGGTTTACAGATGCAAAATCTGAAGTTCTGAGAGGCTTAGTAACTTGCCAGAGATCACACAGCTGACCAGTGGCCAAGAGCCTAGGTTTATTTCATGGCCGACTATGAGGTGCTAACTACTGTGCTCTTCTCCCTGAGGTGGCTTGAGAGGGGGTGTAGGAGAGCGTTGCTGGGGAGGCCGGTGCTGGGGGCTGCTTCCTGAACCCCGCCACCTCCTGCCCTAGTCTTCTCCAAGCACCTCGGCACACCTGGGGTCCTGGCTTTCTGCTCCTGGGTTCCTTCCATCACAGCTCCCGGGCTAAAATGGGGTAGAGAAATGGGAGTGAGGCCCTTTAAGCTATCAGCTCTTTTCTGGGGGGCAATCCTAGCTTACCAAACTTTCCAGATGAAACTGTGTAGTCCAGCCAGTTTAGGAGGAACTGGAGAATTGGGTGGTTTTGTAGTTCTTGGGACTGCGCATGTGTCCTGTCTGAGTCTGGCCTGGCCCTTGCTTGCCCTCCGGCTCCTGCCCTGCCCTGGGCCCCCCACTGCCAGGCACTTCGCCCCCCTCCACCCCCACCCCAGCTTTCTCACAGGAAGGTGGACGGATAGCAGCCATTTTACAGGCGATGTCTGTGAAGGTTATAGGCCCTGTCCGAGTTGTAGGCTGTTACCGTGGCCAGGGCCTTCTCTGTCCAGAGCCCAGGGTGGGAGTCACACCCCCTCTGGGCTCCACAGCCTCTCCTATGTCCTGAGTGTCCAGGCTCCCGGGGGCGGTGGCCTGCAGTCAGTCCTGCTGGCTCTTCCTCCAGCTCCTTCTGGGGCGCCCAGGTGCAGTCACAGGAGCAGGACGGGTGTGGGCCCACCCTGCCCACACAGTCTGGCCCGTCCTGGTGGCTTCGGGGTGGGGGTGAGGGGGGACCATGCCTCTGGCCTCAGCTGCTGGCTCAGTTGCCGCTGCTTTCCTGCCCGTCAGGGTTCTGTCTACATGTGGCAGAAGTGAACACTGGATAACGCTTCAACTCCAGGAAGGCAGAGGAGTTTCCTGGGAGGGTAAGGGAGCTGATGGGGTAAATGGAGGAGGAAGCTGAGGGCTCTGGTGGCTCTGGACACTAGAGGAGAAAGAAGGAATGGGCCTCTTGCCGGGGACCCGCCCCTGGCTGGGAGAGCCCTACTTCCTGGAGTCTCCTGTGTTGCTAGGCGCAGGGTCCATGTCTGGGGAGACCTGTGCATTTGGCCTGGGTCAGTGAGGGGTGTGCTCCCCGAGGGTCCCGTGGGTCCACGCGGGGCAGGGGTTTCTAGGGCACGGTCAGGGTGCTACTGGCAGAGGCCGGGCCATAGACATCTGGAGGGCAGACAACCTGTCGAGTGTCACTGCCGCCTCAGCACATGCTCCTGCTGTCTCGGAGGGCTCCAGCGGCCCAGGGTCAGGGTGCAGGCCGAGCTGGGGGGAAGTGGACTGCTGACCCTTACGCCAGCTTTGGACTGTGGGATCGGATTCACCAAGTCACAGTATACAGGACCCTGGGATGGGAAGGGCTTTGGGGAAACCCAGTCTAGCATCATCCACGTGTGCCCAGGAGAAGGGAAGTCCAGAGAGGGCAAGAACTTCTTCAAGGTCCATTTGAATAAGTGGACAAAGGTGGGGTGGCACAAGGCCATGCCTCAGAGTGAACATGGGTGCGTTGGGTGGCGTGGCAGGGGGTTTTAAGTAGGGGACACACACACTTTTAAAAACACTAGTTGCTAATGAAGGCACAAAATCAAAAGCAGCCCCAGCCACTCACATGCTCCCCTCGGAGGTCACTGTTGTTACTTGTGTCTGATTTTGTTTATATGTCCACAAATACGAAACTGGCTGTCCCTAGTCCCAGGCCCCCCAATTTACTGTACCCACACAGTCTACCCTGCCTACAAGTCATTGCTAATATGTCATGCCTGCAATACATATACCCCCATAAGGTGGGGAAACTGAGGAAATGGCTCCACATCTGCTGGTCCAGCCTGTACCAGTAACGTGGGCTCTGTGCTCTCTTGCACAGATAGTCAGGTGCCAGGTACCTGTAGTCCATAGAAAATAACCAGGCAGGGGGAGGAGTACGTGCCTGCCTGGGAGCCAGGACCCTCTGAGAGGACACAGGAGCATGGCGTGGAGTTTAGGGTTGGATTGTCCTGGGCCTGATCCTGGCTCTGCCACTTGCTGGCTCTGTGAACATGGGTTTCCTCACCTGTAAAATGAGGATGGTTAAGAAACCCCTCCACAGGTTCCTAAGAGGATGGCGTGAGTCTTCAGTGAGTCCAACAGCCAGCCCAGGCCTTGGTGTCCGTGTTCAGCGAAGTTGTACAACAACTGTGCCACCAAGGTCTGCTCCCTGCCCACAGGCCTGGAGGTGCAGGGGACCAGGAGAGGGGAGCCAGCACAGAGGGCTGCTCTGTCCCCCATGGCATCCATCCCACATGAGCAAATGGCGCTCAGCAGGGTGTGGGTGTGTGGGCCTGGCTGGCCAGCCTCAGGGCAGCTGTCCTGTTCCCAGATCCAGGGCTCTGGGCTGGGTGGCTGAGACAGTGGGTCAGGTGGGGCCTGGGCAGCTGACAGAGCCTCCCAGAGGGCTGGGAGGCCAGCTGTAGCCGGGATCGGAGCAGAGAGCCGAGCCACCCTTTTAACCCGTTCTGCTCCTGCTGGCCTGGTTGCCCTTCCAGGGCCTGGCTTGACTCCTCTCCGCCTGATAGCTGGGAGGTCTCTAGCGTGTAGTACGAGGACTGCGTGTGGACTCTGAGAAGCTCAGCTGGGTTTGCTTACATGCTCAGACTTCTGGCCTTCCTGGAAAGGCTGGACAGACCCTGCTGTGCATACCCGAGGCTGGACTGGCCTCTCACAGCCCCAGTGTCCGCCTCCTCCCTCCACTTCTGGAACCAGTCTGGTATCCCTGCAACTGGTGGAGGTCTTGTCAAGGTCAACTCCAACCTCCTATCCTGTCTGAGCCCCAAGTTGCCCTGCCTCTTCCTCCTCCCATGTGGACAACCTCATCACCTCCCCCCGGACCTGCTGGTAGAATCCTCTCTGCTCAGTCCTGAACACCCCCTCTCCCCCGTCATGACTCCACTGGTTGACCTTGGGGTCACACAGCAAGTTAACTCCCTCTTTCCCATGACAGCTGAAGGCAGCTCTGGGCCCCCCTGGGCTTACCTCCCCTGGGCTAATGCCTATTCCTTGGCTTTCCTCTATGACTTGGTTTTAGGACCCCCTGGTTACCCTCCTTGGCCACATCCTTGAGGGCCTGTAAACCATTGGCAGCCAGCTTTTCTAGGACTGCCCTGCACACTGGGAGGGCCATGAGACCCCTCAACTGTGCCTGGACTCCTACTTGTGTTAAGAAAGGGAAAATGTAATGCAGGGGACGTGTTGAGTAAGGCTAATGGCCTGAGCACCTCTGAGGGGTTGATTCTTGTATGAGCCCCATTTGACTTTGGTGAGCACATGGAGGCTCACGGATGTCCACCATGACCTGGTTCACATGGCAGTATGTTGGAGCAGGCCTGGATTCCAGCCATTCTCACCCAGGACGTGTCCTTGTAGGAGCACTGGCGAGAATGGAAATGGGCATGCCTGGCCAGAGAGCAGGGTGTGCCAGCGCAGGACCAGGGCCCTGGGCTGAGCTCCAGGCTGCAGAGGCCCTCTTGTCCCCCTGTTTGGTGAGGAATATGTGAGCCATGCAGACATGATCCCCTTCCAGACCATTCCCCTGCCCACCCGGCCCCCACCACCCTGGGCCTCGTTGAGCCTGCAGCGTGCATGACCCCGTTGAAGAAGGGGAAGGATCCAGGCGTGGTGACACACGCTTGTAATCCCAGGACTAGGGAGGCTGAGACTGGAGGATCCAGGTTTTCGACCAGCCTCAGCTACTTAGTGAGTTCCTCTGCAACTTAGTGAGACCCTGTTTCAAAATAAAGAATAAAAAAATAGGCCTGGGGGTGTGGTCCTGTCAGAGCTTTGACACGTGGGCGTCCCCATCCAGGAGGATAGGAGCACAGGAGCAGGGGCTGAGGAAAGCCCTGGCGGGTTGTAGGCTGTGGGGTGTGGATGTTAGAGAGCCCCAGGTCGGGGCTGGGTTCTGTCTGTCAGCTTGTGTCCGTGATAGTGCAGAAAACTTCCGCTGTGGTCCTTTTGTGTGCCCTGGGCTCCAGCCCAGGCCCCTGCTGTCTTCCTCCCCAAGCACACACTTCAGATGCCTGAAGACCACCAAGGACCACCAAGCCGGGGAACATCAAGCCAAGTGCATAGAGCGGGGGCTCTTCTGGCTGTGTGAACATACACAGAGGTGCTGCCTCCCTGGTGGGAGCCTGGCTGGTGGCTCCAAGGGTGGGGTGGGACGGGTCTTGGGCTTGGATACTCCTTTCCTCCTGCAGTCTTCCTCTCTCTTCTCAGAGGTTCTGTGGCCGGGGGTCTAGGTGTGGATTCTGGCTGCCTAAAGCCTCTCTGGGGCCCCATGCCTGGTGGGGAGGATTGACTGAGCTGGGCGCTGCGGGGCACACAGACCTGTGCGGTAGTCTCACATTGTGCAGCCCTCCCAAGGGCTCTGGGGCTGGCCCCTGCCAGCAGTGGGCCAGATGTGCCTTTTTGGAGGATGGAGGGGAGCTTCTCTGCGTGGGTGTCCTTGCATGATGTGTGGGCTGCTGTGTTTTGATCGAAGGGAGCCAAGCCGATTTTCCTGGCCCATCTCTCCGCCATCCAAAGCAGAAAGTTAAATAAACACAGCCAAGTATTATCACAGGACACAGGGAAAATGAACTCGGTCCCGATGGGCGGCCCACATCTGGCAAGTGTCGGACCTTTCAGGGCTGTGGGATGAGACAGATGTGGTGGGGGTGGGAAGGGCTCAGTGTACCCCCTACCCAGGGACAGGCCTCTTTCAGGGCTCTGCTCCAACCTCAGGGGCCTGTGGAGGGCTGCGGGCGTCTTGCCTTCAGCTGCTTCCCTTCCCGTCTCCAGCCCTTCCTGTGGCCTTCCTTTAGGCTGGGCTTCCTCTGAGCCTTCCTGAGGCCCCGACTCTCTTCCAGTCCCGTGCTGTGAGCGCAGCCTGTGGGGCTAGTGAGGTGGAGGACCCAGCCTGGAGCCGGGCATTCTCTTGTCACCGTGCTCCTCTTCCCCAAGGGCCATCGTGGGTGGGCAGGCCACTTGGGGGGCACCTTGCCTTCTCCCAGTTTGTAGTGAGTTTGACCCCTCTGCTGCCCTCTGCCCAGCACTGCCCTTGGCTGGCCACTTGGTCCTCACTGAACCTCACAGGGCCGGGTGGAGTCCCTGAGATCCATCTAGGACAACTGGTGTGTACTCTATGTCAGGAGGCAGTGTAGAGGGTGCCCCCCACCCACTTACTTATCAGAGGTGCCTAGTACTTCCCAGGCCCCGGTTCCCCAAAATGTGACATTCCCCTGAACACCTGCCGTGCGCGATTTCAGTGGTTGATAGGTGAATTTTTCCCCCTTCTTACTTATGTATTTATTTTATTGTCTATTAGGAAAACTTTACTTTCTCTATTTTTTTTTTTTTTGGTGGTACTGGGGATTGAACCCATGGGCATTCTACCTCTGAGCTTCATCCTCAGCCCTATTTTTTTATTCTTTATTTTGAAACAGGGTCTCACTAAGTTGCAGAGGGCCTCACTAAGTAGCTGAGGCTGGCCTTGAACCCGGGTCCTCCTGTCTCAGCCTCCCAAATACTGGGATTACAAGCTTGGGCCACCATGCCCGGATTACTTTCTCTATTGTTCTATGAGCCAAATGTGTGATTTCCTGTGTCATTAGTGTGGCTTAGAAGAAAAGGACTGCAAAAGAAGGGAGCAGATGGACAGATAAGCGTCCTGTAAGTTTTAGAGCAGGGGTGTGCACTCCTGGTGGAGGTCTGTGAGGTGGGGAGGCCCAGCCACTCTCAGGTGTGTGCCAGGTAGACCCTGCCGTGCCCCTGTGGTGGTCGTGGTGTGCGGGAAGGCTGTCTCGTCAAGCGAGGGTGGCCTGCCTGGTGGGGCCGGCTGCCAAGTGGAGAAGCTTGGCCCAGAGGCTTCCGGGAGGCACTCGAACCATGGTGGGTGGGCAGTGGGGCCAGGCTGGGGGATGTCCCTGTGCCAATGAGCGTGTCTCTCTCAATAAGACTTACTAAAAGCACTAACTTCTTAAGCCATAAGTGTTCTGATTGCTCTCACCCCTGGGACATCCACATGGAGTTACGAAAAGTTTGGAAATGGTCATCACAGTTCCTTGCTGTGGATGGCATGGGGCTTTCCACGTGAAGAAGAAGGCAATGTAGGTCACCGTGTGTGTAGTTAGCACTCAAAAATGATTAAAAGGGGGCATGATGTGTCCCCTTTACACGGGGCCACGAGTTGGACCTCATGGCCCTGCACCCACCTCAGGTTCCTGACATGCGCCTGGCCACTTCTGTCCACCCCTTTGTGTGGGCTGCGGCTGTGGTCCTCTGTGCGTGTCCAGCATGCCCTCCACTGGGTCATCTTCCATCAGAGCTGGTAGGCAAGAACCAGCCATGTCACCAAAATGGGACGTGGAGCCAGGCCCTGCCATAAATCCATATTTATACACACACAGTTCTGGTTAACGAGACTGTGCAGAGATGGCCGTATGAAATGAAATCCATACATGAACAAGGAGATTAACTTCACGGGGGTATGGAGTTAAGCAAGAGGGCCCTGGAGGCCTGGGGCCCCCTGTGTTGAGGCCCACGAAGGCAGCTCCCCAGGAAGGGAATTTTTTTTTTGAGGAACTAAGGATTGAAACCAGGAGCACTCTACCTTCGAGGTACACCCCCAGCCCTATTTTTTTTTTTTTTTATTCATTTTGTAACAGGATCTCACTAAGTTGCAAAGGCCCCACTAAGAAGCTGAGGCTGGTTATGAACCTGTGATCCTCCTGTCTCAGCCTCCCAAGTACTGGGATTACAAGCATGCAACACCATGCCCGGCTAGAAAGGGAATTTTCATGATTCTTCTGATTCTGAATGGATTTGCTGGGGGCACAGAAAAGTCCTTTTTAGTTGCCTCCTCTGTGCTAGGCTCTAAAGCTGAGCTCTTTACCTGGGTTATTTCACCTTCTCTTCAACATGACTGGGAATTTTATTATCCTCACTTTATGGATATGAAAATCAAGACTCAGAGAGGTAAATCATTGCTCAAGGTCACACAGCAAACAAGAGGTAGGGTTTATGAGATGGACTTAGCCGGCATCCCCAAGACTGACCTCTACAGAAGCATGTCTGGAGGGTTTGGAGAAGAGGAAGCATTTCGACCCCTACCGTCCTAATCAGTTTCCCCTTTTCTGAGAAGGTCTAAACAGGCTTAGATCTTGGCTGGTCATTGCTGTTGTTCCACACTGGCCACGAGAGGCAGGCTGATGTGACGGTAAGCTTCTGAGCTATGGAGCTGTACTGACCCCAGTTCAAATCCGGGCTCCACTTCCTACTGCTTATGTGGTTTGGCCAACTTAAACACATTTGTTTAGGTTCTGGTGCCCATCTGTAAAGTGGGCGTTTACCTTTGTGAGGCCATCTGGAGGTAGAGGCACACACATGATGCTGTGTGTGTGAAGAGGTCAGCTCAGTGTAAGCTCACTGAAGGCGAGTGAGTGTTGTTACCAGTATCTCTGGTGTGTGATTGTGCCAAGTACTAGGAGGTGGAGAAGGAGGAGATACAGAGATTTCCCCGAAAGGGACCGGGAGGGATCATGGTTTTCATTTGTCATGCACCTGGGTATTGGGCTTTGAACCATGCACGTTATAAACACTGTCTCACTTGATTCTCAAGAGTACTTTGCAGGGCTGCCTTGTATGGGAAGGTTCCCTAATTTTTCCAGTTCATACAGCAAGCCATGGTGGGTTGCGATTTGATCCTCGGGCATCTTGCTTGGACCACACTCTTTGCAGATGAAGGCTGATTTGAGTCCAGGGTTAGGGTGGTCAGCGAGAGCTTTTTGGAGAAGATGAACTAGAGCTCCAGACAGTGATCTGACTGAGGAAGTAGGGTGTAGGGTGGTCCTGCCTCCAGTCACCAGGCTGACCCCGGGGCTTGGGCAAGGAGCTTAAAGCTCTGGGCCTGTGCTCAGGTTACTCCTCGGGCAGAATTGGAGGTAGCACTATGCTAGGCCAGATGTGGCTGTCTTAGATTTCCCCTCATTTCTATTTCTTTGTTTAGCCAAATTCAGTTTGATTAGATTTTTCTGAACTTCATCTTTGAGGAGGAAAATTTTTGCTTTCATTAAAAAAGAGACTCACAGACTTAAGATTTGAGTCCCCCGTTGTCATTCTTTTTAAAATGGGGTTTGCATCTTGGTGTGAAAGGAAGTCAGAATTTTAACTGGCTAAAGTAGAAGCTTCATCCTAGCTCTGGCGAGTTTCCCGACCCCGAGCCTTCTCCGGGGCCATGATTGTGGACAGAAAGGCCCACCTCTGAGCTCGGCTGTGGGCGGCAGGTGGTCACTGCTGCCCAGGCTCCTTGCCTTCATCAACTCTCGCCACCTGCCCTTACCATTTCTGCTTGCTTTTGTTTTGTTCTGCCATTGGGATTCATTTAGCACCCTCCATCATATCATGGTTGGTTCATTCACTCGGCTCCTATTTTCCAGCCCCAGGAGGAGCACGCGGACAGCACTAGTCATCATAGAGTTCAGTCTAGTGGTTGAGGGTTTGAGCCTTCATCTGTCTCATAGTACCTTGCTCAGAGTGCTAGAGTGCTCAATGCTTATTATATATTTTATGGTGGTACTTGGGGATTGAACCCAGGGATGTTCTACCTCTGAGCTACACCCCTAGTCTTTTTATTTTTTAATTTTTGAAACTTGGTCTTTTTAGGTTGCTGAGGGCCTCACTAAGTTGCAGAGGCTGGCTTTGAACCTACAGATCTCCTGTCTCAGTCTCCTAAGTACTGGGATTACAGGCATGCACAACCATGTCTGACTTTCAATGCTTATTAAAGGAGGAAAAGGTCAACTATGTATTGACAGTATATCCCAAAAGCCTAAAAATGGGCAGACTCTTTGTTGTAGAAATCCTGCTTCTGGGAAGGAATCATGAGAAAAAACATTGGCTACTTGTGCTGTGTATGAATTGGCATGTGCTACAAAGTAGATACTACTACAGTAAGAACAGAAGTAACCCAGGTATCCAGCAATAGGGGAATTGGCTAAATTAGTCCTGGAGCTTCCTGTGGCAGGACTCAGAGCATCATTAATAATGAGGGTTTCCGTCTATAATTTTGATGAGAAAAGATGTTTACTGTATATTGCTGACTTAGAAAAACAAGTTACTGAGCAGAACGTGTTCTTCTATTATATGTATTGTTACAACCTTCTGGAAAGTTGTAACAATATATTTATATAGGGAAAGAGTTGTTACTTCTAGTTTCTTAATTTCAACTCATGTATTTCCTAGTTTTCTACATTGTACAGGGATTACTTATGTCAGAAACTTAAAAAAAAATTGTGGTAAGGGGATTGAACCCAGGGGTATTCTACTTCCGACCTACACTCTCAGCCCTTTTTATTTTTATCTTTGAAACAGGGTCTTGCTAAATTGCTGTGGCTGGATTAGAACCTGTGATCCTCCTGTCAGCCTCCCAAATACTGGGATTATAGGTATGCACTGGCACACCTGGCTTGTCCTCCTAGTTTCTTTTTTTTTTTTTTTTTGCGGTACTGGGGATTGAACTCAGGGGCATTCTACCTCTGAGCTATACCCCCAACCCTATTTTTTATTCTTTTATTTTGAAACAGGGTCGCACTAAGTTGCGGAATGCCTCACTAGGTAGCTGAGGCTGGCAGCGAACCCAGATCCTCTGGTTTCAGCCTCCCAAATGCTGGGATTACAAGCATGTGCCACCAACCCCGGCTCTCCTAGTTTCTTAACTCATGTGTGTTTCCTAGTTTTCTACATTTTATATGGGTTACTTATATTAGACTTTTTTTTTTTTTTTTTAATGCTACTAGGGATTGAACCAAGGGATGTCCTACCTCTTAACTACACCCTAGGCCTATTTGATTTTTTTTTTTCAGTACTGGGGATTGAACTCAGGGGTATTCTACATCCAAGCTATACCCCCCAATCCTATTTTTTATTCTTTATTTTGAAACAGGGTCTCACTAAGTAGCTGAGGCTGACCACGAACCCGGATCCTCCTGTTTCAGCCTCCCAAGTACTGGGATTATAAACATGCACTACCATGCCCAGCCCTATTTGATTTTTTATTTTGAAATAGAATCTTGCTAAGTTACTACATGCTGCTGGCCTGGAACTTGTGATTCTCCTGTCTCAACCACCCAAGTACTGGGATTACAGTTCAGAAACTTTTTTTTTTTTTTTCGGTACTGGGGATTGAACCCAGGGGCATACTACCTCTGAGCTACATCCCCAGCCCTATTTTTTATTCTTTATTTTGAAACAGGATCTCATGAAGTTGTGGAGAGCTTCACTAAGTAGCTGAGGCTGGTCATGAATTCGGATCCTCCAGTCTCAGCCTCCCAAGTATTGGGATTACAAGCGTGTGCCACCATGCTCGGCTCAGAAATTTTTTTCCCAAATATTTAAGCATTTTTATTGAAATTCATGAGTATAATTTCCAAGATGTTAATTACAGATATGGTTACAAATACTTAAAGGAGAAAGGTTGTATTTATGCAATCCTTCAGAAAACACATGTATTTGAGTAAGGCAGGAAAAGACACTAACATCTTACTAAACCTAGGGGCATTCTAAGCTGCCTGTCCTTTCCAAGTATTGGTGTCGCAAGTGTGCCACCTCATTTAGGGTCTCGGGAGCCACCCACTACTGCCTGTTTTTCACCAGACCAGACCATGTCTGGTGCCTTTTTTAAGTTCCTTATAAAGTTCTATAGGTATGTGAAGCAGTGAAGGTACTCTCTGGGGAGATGTAACAGTTTTCATTCCTAGTTAATTCCCAAGATTCCAAAGTTCTTTTCTGTGATACTAGGAAGCCCTATTGTGGTTCAAAACAGGATCTCACTAGGTTAACAGAACACAGAACATAGAATCCTGTCTTAGCCCCACACCTAGCATTCCTAGCCAATTCTCAGATTCCAAAATCTTTATTACTAAAAGAATTTCTATTTAAGTAGACACTTTTTTGTTCAGTGTGGGGGATTGAACGCAGAACCTTACATCTTCAGGCATAAATGGCTGCTTTAAAAAAATGAGACAAATGTGCCAACATTTATGAAGATGTTTGAATCTTCATAGGATGCCAAAATATCAGATAAACAGATACTGTTGATTGACTACTCTTCTATCCCTAAATAGAATTCGGAATTTGAAGCAAGAACAAATTCTGTAAAACAAGGCATTCATCAATCAACACATTAGAAGATTCAGAATGCACTCCCCTGTAATTTTATGCTTGGGAGGCTGACAAAAGATTATAAGTTTGAGACCAGCTTCAGCAACTTAGCCGAGGCCCTGCCTCAAAATACATATACAAAAAAAAAAAAAAAAAAAAAAAAAAAAAAAAAAAAAAAAAAAAAAAAAAAAAAAAAAAAAAAAAAAAAAAAAAAAATTGAGGTCACAGGTATCAGGACAGCTTCGGCAAGTAACTAGATCCTGTTTCAAAATAACAAGGGCTGGGGGTGTAGCCCAGAGTTATAATACCCATGGGCTTAATCCCCAGTACCACATGCAAAAAGTTGAGGGTGTTGTTCAGAGGTCAACTCCCCAGAGTATTGCACGAGTGGGCTAACATACTTATCACACATAGTACTTATAAAAAGAAAAAAAAATATGCAAATTCTAGGAAAGAATTATATTCCAGTAAAAAGAACTAAATTCTAGTAAGAAAAGGGCAAGACTGGGTGAATTCTGTGTTTCTGACATCGATAGGACCTGTGGACAAAGCCTGGGCAGGACAGGCTTTGTGAAGTGGGGTGCCTGGGGTGCTGGCAGGCTCCAGCCCTCTCTGCAGCTTGCTATCTCTTCTCTCCCTGTCTCCAGCACCATGCCTCCAGCATACACATATTTTTCACAGTTTCACCTTCAGCAGCTTCTTGTTTGATGATTTGGGCCATGGTGGAAGTATTTACACTATAGGTAGTGGCAGCTGCTATAAATTGGAGCCTTCTTTTCCTCCTTGGGATCCTCCTGTTTAATCTTCACTGGCATACTCGCATCTCATCTGGCTTCCCATGTCACCCTAAGGAGCTATGTCCTTGGGGAGACCCCAAAGATGAACTCTTCTCTTAGGATATGCTGGAGCCGGTGTCACAGAGAGGGACTTAGAGTAATATTCTATAAATTCAGATCACAGGGGAGGGGGAGTGAGAAAGAGAGTGAGTTAGAATCCACTCTTGTGTTGACTGGCTGTGCTCTGTCTGAAACTGGAGCTTCTGCTTGTTGGAGCCAGAAGAAAAACAAAGGGAACTCCAGTCCTGGCTCCAAGCTCCACAAAGTGTGAGCTCCCTGGCCTTTGGCAAATTGCTTAGTCTTAGTATTTATCATCTATAAAATGGGGTTAATAAATGTACTTATAGTGATGTTTAGGTCAGTAATTCTCAAAGTCCGGCATGCATTGGAATCACCTGGTGGAAAAATACAGATTCCTGGGTGCTATCTCCAGGTGTGTCTGGGATGGGGCCCAAGATTCTGCACTTGTGCCAAGCTCCCAGGTGGCGCTGCTCTGCTAGCCTGGGGTCTGCATCCTGAGAAGCACTGCTGTGTGCAGTTCAATGTGCACCAAACGCCTGTGGTGGCACACACCTATAATCCCCACTACTTGGGAGGCAAATGCAGAAGGATTCCAAGTTCAAGGCCAGCGTGGGCAATGTAGTGAGACTCTGTCTCAAAATAAAAAATGAAATGGACAGGGGATGCAGCTCAGTGGTAGAGCACCCCTGAGTTCCATCCCCAGTGTCATGAATGAATGAATGAATGAATGGGCATCAAATGCTCACCCCAGTGCTCAGCCCATCGAGGCTCAGTCTCTTCAGCTGCTCACTTAGAGGTGGGAGCATCGTCTAGGACCCCAGGTCCCAGAAGCTAGGACACCCAGGTTCCGGTCTGCTAGTCTGTGCCCCGGAGGACCATTTCTCTTCTCTGGGACTACCTCCCCACTGAAATGGGGCAGTGAAGCCCTGACTTTGAGGCAGCAGCCACGGAGACATGTGGAAAGGCATCAGATGCTGGAGGTTCCTGGTGCACGTTTGAGGAAGGCTGGAGTGCCAGGCCTAGAGTCCTCATGCTTGGGACCAGCACAGAGGGGCAGGCCCCTCTCCTGATAGACCCATGAGGGACACTTTTAGTGAAAGAAGAAAAAAAGACACAGCTTTAATCCACTGAAGCCCTGGCCTTTGCCTGCTGTCTCGCCTCTTCCCAGTTCCTGGCACTGTTTTCCGCCAATGCTGGCTTGTCAGTGACTGTGACATCTAGTCTTATTTCCTTTTCCTGCTCCATGACCAGTCCAGATGGGGTAGAATGAGAGGAGGGCAGCTGGTGTTCACAACTCCTCTCCTTCCTCTGTGTCTCTTTTGCCTGCGAACTGAATTGGGTCTTATGGCTGGCTTCTAGATGGTTCTAGACAAATGCTATGGCTCCCAGTACTCTGTTCCCTCTCCAGGAAAGTGGGGGACCCTCTCAAAGGAGGGCTGGGAGGGGGAACTGGGAGCAGGAAGTTGGGATGTCCTGCACGGGGCTGGGTACCATTCTGCTTCTGTGAGAGTCTTGTTCTGCAGTGTTGCTTACACCCCAGTGTGTGCACAGGGTGTGTGTGCAAATGTGTGTGGCCCTGTGCTGTGCCCAGGTGCTTCACTGGATAGGAAGGGAAGTTCTATGGATCAAGACAGAAACTGCCAGGCACAGTGGTGCACATCTTATCTCAGTGACTCAGGAGGCTGCAGCAGGAGGATCACAAGTTCAAGGCTAGCCTGGACAACTTAGTGAGACCCTGTCTCAGAATAAAAATAAAAAGGGCTGGGGGTGGAACTCCATGGTTGAGCACCCGTGGGTTCAATCCCCATTACAGAAAGAAAGAAAGAAAGAAAGAAAGAAGGAAGGAAGGAAGGAAGGAAGGAAGGAAGGAAGGAAGGAAGGAACAATTCTCCTGTCTCAGCCTTCCAAGTACTGGGATTACAAGCATGTGCCACCACGCCCAGCTTAAACCATCTTCTAGTACATAAAACTTGTAGTGTTTCATATTCATTGTTTATTTTACACATCATCATCATTGTCATTTTTTTTTTTTTTTTTAAATCAGGAAGGAGTGGAAGAGAGAAATGGAATTTCTGCAAAGTTGTCCTACATAAGATTTTTCTGGGGCTGCAGCTTCTGCTCCTTCTGCAGAGATCTCGCTCTGTTCTTTTGGAGTGGCTTAGAGGGTGCACTGTGATGCTGGTCCAGCGGCAGGAGGAGCATGAGCTGGTGCAGAAGCTGCGCCCCTTGGCTCTACCCTGCACTGTGGTGGCACCGGATCCTAGGTTCTAGCCTTTGTCCTTGTGGGCGGCGTGGGTGAGCCACAGCGGGAAACCTGCCCTGCTATCCCTCCAGGCAGAGTGTAACCTCAGCAGCCAGCCAGGATTCCGGGCAGAAAGGGAAGCTTGAATGATCCCAGTAATGTGAGCTACCCTTGGTTACCTCCGGTGGGGTGCTGTAGGAATACCATCTTGTCAGTCCTTTCCACAGTCCTGAGAGGCCGCCGCTACTGTTACCCCATTTATAGAGGAGATTGGAGGTCAGAGTGGATCAAATGCAGTGTTCCCAAGAGGTTGGCTCCAGGACCCTCCATGACACAAAATCCAAGGATGTTCAAGTCCTTTAAAGGATATAACTTATGCACATCCTCCCATATACTTTAAGTCATCTTTAGATTACTTATAACACCCAATAAAATGAATGCTATATAAATAGTTGTATTGTTTAGGGAATAATGACAAGAAAAAAATTCTATACATGCATACGTGTTCAGTGCAGATGCATTTTTTCCCCCCAATAATGTGTGTGTGTGTGTGTGTGTGTTTTACTGGGGATTGAACCCAGAGGCAGTCTACCTAAGTGCTACATCCCCAGCCCTATTTTACTTTTTATTTTGAAACAGGGTGTTGCTAAGTTGCTGAGGGCCTTGGTAACTTGCTGAGGCTGGCTTCAAACTTACGATTCTCTTGTCTCAGCCTCCCAAGTACTTGGATTACAGGTGTGCACCTCCACGCCTGGCTCCAGATACTCTTACCTAGCTCACCTGTATAGTTAGGAGAGCTTTGTTGGGTGACTTCTAGAAGGGTCACTTTTTCTGTAAGGATGGACCAACTTCTTTTTCAGGATTCTTGGACTATTATCAGATGTCTTCTTTTTTTTTTTTTTGCGGTACTGGGGATTGAACTCAGGGGCATTCTACCTCCGAGCTACACCCCCAGCCCTATTTTTTATTCTTTATTTTGAAACCGAGTCTCACTAAGTTGCAGAGTGCCTCACTAGGTAGCTGAGGCTGGCCGCGAACCCGGATCCTCCGGTCTCAGCCTCCCGCATGCTGGGATTACAAGCGTGCG
>PVLC010025193.1:0-24015 GCA_004027655.1 Graphiurus murinus
ACACACACACACATCTGTTCACTGGAATCACACAAACACATTTATGCATGGTCATTTATGATCCTTTCCTAGTACTTTAATAATGCTTAAACAATTACCTAAATAAGGGTAAAATTTTTTTCCTTGTGTGATATATAACAGTCTTGATGCCTGAATTTCACAGTACTCAGTAAGTATCAAGTCAATTAATAAATTCCGTGAATAGATAGTTTTATAAATATCCCCAAGAGAAGACATTTCTACTCACAATGAATATCTAGAAGGCTTAGTGACTATAGAATGATTTTTGCTATAAATAGAATAGATATACTTTTATATCTAAAAAAAGTCGAGAGAATAGAAGCAGTAAAAGTAATTATGATATTTAGAATTGGTTGGGTTGATTAAAATATACTAAAAATGGTGATACAAAAGAAGTAAAACACAATGTTCATATTTTTTTCTTTTAAAACTGCCTGAGCAGAGCATGGTGGTGCATACCTGTAATTCCAGTACTTGAGAGGCTGAGACAAGGGAATAGCAGGTTCGAGACCAACCTCAGCAATGTAATGAAACTTTAAGCAACCTAGCAAGACTCTATTTCAAAAAACAAAAAATAAAAAAGGCTGGGGATGTAGTTTGGAGTTGAATGCCCCTGGATTCAGTGTCCAAACACACACACACACACACACACACACACACACACACACACACACACTGCCTGTGTAATTGCTCCAATGAGATGAGATACAAAAAATAAACTAGCTTTATTGAGTTTATTATGATTCTCAAAAATGCTTAAACTCAATCATATTTGTAGGATTTACAGGAATAAATTTACTCTTCTGAAAAGCAATCAATAAAGGGGAAGAATTAATTCTAAGCAATAGGTATACTAGGGTATTCAAATAGTTCTTTGTGTGTGGGGGGGGGTGCACTGGGGATTGAATCCAAAGGTGGTCTACTACTGAGCTACACCCCCATCCCTTTTTTTATTTTGCTAAGTTGCTGCAATCTCACTGAGTTATTGAGACTGATCTTGAACTTGCAATTTTCCTATATCAGCCTCCTTTCCTATATCAGTAGTGGGAGTACAGATGTGTGCCACTGTGCCCAGCAAATGTTCTTCTTTCTAGAGAATTTGCAGGTAACAAATGAATGAGAAATAATAGAATTAAAATATTCTATTTGGAAGTTCAGAATGAAATAATAGATCTAGGTGAAGATCATTAAAAGCTGCTAAAACTGTTAGATGAAACACTGGTAGGGAGTCTTTAATGGGTGGTCAGATCAGACTGGCAACATCTGAACCTGTGCTTGGTATTAACATGACAAAGAGAGAGAGAGAACTAAAAATGCCAACCTCTCCAAGTGATGCAAAATTAATTCATACCCGTCTCTGAAGTATTACTGACTAAAGATGACATCTAAACCTAGCTGAGTCCTAGATCAAACAAGTTTATGGGAAATAAAATGGCAGATGCACATGGAAAATGATGGCAGACAGATGTGATTAGCAATATCCAGGATTGGGGATTTGCAAAATAATATATATGGATACAGTGAGTGCATATGAGAAAAAATGGGTCATGTATTGACTGATACTGAAGCTGAATGACAGGTGTGAGAAGGCATGTTATAGTATTATTTCTAGTCTCATACATGCATCAGCTAGCTATTATGACAATGCTTCATAACAATACAAAAAATTTAGTGTCATAGCACAATATATAGGCATTGCTCATACCTCTGTGGCTTGACTGGGCTCATTCTTATGTCAGGTGTTGGCTGGTGGTCAGCTGATCTAGTCCTGTGATTGGAGACCGAGGTGACTGAGCTTTGTTTCACAAATTTCTCATTCTTCAACAAATCTTCTAAGCATGTTTTTATGCTGTTGTAATTGAGGTGCAAGAGAAAAAGTGAAGCATATAATGCCCTTGAGATTTCAGCTGGAAAATAACTCCATTCTAGAGACTTCAGCAAGTCACGTGACCAAGAGGAGAAGAGACAAGAGTCAGGTGGGAAATAATATTGGAACAGAGAAAGGGGAAAAACTGACACCAGTAAATGTTTGAAATTTTCTGTAACTAAAAGTTTATAAACAGCTGTGTATAATATAGACAATGCCAACAACTGCGTTCATAAAACAATATTCTGATACTAATAGAGTTTACCTGAAGACTGGTGCTTCAGACCATTTTTGCTACTTTCTTTTATAAATCATCAATAGAATAATGAATACCTACTTCATAAAAGCTTACAAATATTAAATTTTGTTTTATTTGTAAAGTGCTTGCCTAGGGCTTGACATTCTTATAAGTGCCCAGTAGATGTAAATAATAAGAAGAATTGCTAATATAAACTGTTATCATTATTAGCTAAAATCCTACTCTCTGAAGAGATCATATTTATAATATCATAACACCTCTTTTACTTCTAGGTTGAACAAATTAGTTGACTGTGAGTTTCATATCTCATTTAAAAATAATTAAGGTAGGCAATGGTAAAGGTACTAAAAGATAAAGCTTTATATCTTTTATATAGAAGTTTTTACTTTACTTTTATATAGAAGTTTTTCAGAAAGCAATTCCAAATAAATAAAAAACCTAGAAACAATTTATATGGCCAAAATAAAAGAATATTTAAATAAGTTATGGTATATAACAGGATGCCATGGTATGGTATATAACAATGAATATCAATAATTTCTTGATTATAAGGTTACAGAAGAAATTTGGTGTATAAGTGTGGTACCTAGGGACAATCTACTTCTGAGCTATATCCCTCAGGCATATTCTATTTTTTTGTTTTGAAACACGGTCTTACTAAGTTGCTGAGGCAGGCCTCGAACCAGATATCTTCCTGTCTCAGGCTCCCAAGTACTGGAATTATGGGCATGCACTACCATGCACACTAAGAACATTTGATTATGGAGCTTTATTTTGCAAAACTCTTTATAGTTTAGATTCATGGATATAATGTTAACAATAATTAAGTGATAAGATTACTGTTTTTCCTAATAGGATGTACATGGTAGAGCAGCTTTAAGTTCACACTAATATTAGCAGAAAGTACAGAGAGTTCTCACACACTCTCTACCCCTGCACATGTATATTATCAACATCCTGTTATCTTATCCACTACTATCAACATCTTGCTCCAGAGCAGTGTTAGAACTGATGAGTCTATGCTAACACACCATTATCACCAAAGTCCATGGTTTATCTTAACATTCATTCTTGGTGTTATACATTGGATGGGTTTGAACAAATGTAAAAGTATGTATAATAATATATATCAGCCCCCCTTGTATCATACAGAGTAGTTTCCCTGCCTAGGAATTTTTGCTCTGCCTGTTCACTCCCTCTCCCGCTCGTCCTTAGATATTCTTTACTGCATCCATAGTTTTGCCTTTGCTTATTCTTTCTACATTATTCACCATAAAGTTTTAAGCCAAAAGTATCTTCGTGAAATATAAAGAATTTTGAGGTACAGTTTGAGGACATATGTGATAGAATCTAAGAATCACCGAAGTAAACTTAAGTGTTTAAATTATTGCTAATGATAATAATAACAAATTTCCCAGTTACTAAATGCTTGTGCTAATTTGTTGAAAGAGATGTGGAGTTAAAATATTCAACTCAGTTGCACAGAGCCATTATTTTAGATCATGAGATATGCCAAAATGAGTAAAACCTGGACATTTTCCAAAAACATGTCCCCCTTACGGCAAGAAGGGATATAGACCTTGACTGGGCCAAGAAGCAGATGGGGGAGGAGAATTCATAGGAGAAAAGCATTTGCAAGTATCAGGTCCAATTGGGGAGGCAAAGGGGACAGATTTACAAAGAAAATCTGATGTGCACTATTGGACTTCCACAGGAATTAGAACTAGTAAACATGCAATGGTTTTTACTTGACTCTTTTGAAGGCAATACAAATGGTAATTCTTATTTTGTTCTCTTGGTTTGGCAATGTATAGACAGTTTGGAATAAATACCCCAAAGCCTTCCTGTGACTATTAGTAGGATGTTTACCTCGTGCTAAAGCATCACAATTGCGATATTGCAAGAGAGGAAAGAAATGACCTAACATTCGGAATAAGCACTTGCAGTTGTATTTACCTGTTTGAGAAGTATTTGACTCTCCCCAAGATCTCTAGGATGGCATAATATAATTTATTTTATATAGCATAGACAAGCATATCAAGCACACTATTAGCATAATACCTCAATTTATAGCAATTGTATAAATAATGAACTGCATAGGTACTACACTTCAATGTGGGCAGTTGACTATCTTTCAGTCATTGAAAGTAATTACAATTATGTAAGTTGACAAAAAATCACTAAAATGAGATTCATTTTTAATTTGCATATATTATAATAAAGGGCAAGGGATTGTTCACTTTGCTTATTAGAAGTAGAAGAATGAATACTTTGGAAGCTAATAAATCAAATAAAATTTAACAATCAGTTTTTTTTACAAAGTCATTGAAATATTTCATGACTATTTTTTCATTTATCATTGATTTTGTGCATTTTTAGACAGAAGAAAATTGTGGGAGGACAAATCTAGGGTTTGCAAAACAAACAAATCATTGAATTTTTAACTTTGGCTTGTTTCTTATGTGCCCTAAGTTGAAGAAGTATATAGGTCATTCTGGACCTTAATTTTCTCACTGACAAGCAAGAGATAGTATGTACCTGTGATATTCTTTTTAGTTAGAAAAAAGTTGGTGTGATAGCACATGCCTATAATCCCAGTACTTGCGAAGCTGAAACAGAAAGGATCACAGGATGGAGGCCAACCTCAGCAACTTAGTGAGACCCTTATCACCTTAGACCCTGCTTCAAAATAAAAAAATAAAATAAAATATAGGGTTGGGGGTATATCTCAGAGGTACAATGCCCCTGCGTTGAATTTCCAGTACCCCCCAAATTTAGTTAGATATAAGTGTAATTATGCAGACAAAGAAAATATTGCTTTTATTATTGGCAATATTAAATACTTTTTTCTATATAAATTAAGAACATGTAATTTCTAAAATACATCTTGTGAAATTGATTATTTTTCAAAATAAAGGCAGTTCTGGAACTGAGGTTTACCTGTTTCTCTCCATTTACTCTATTGATACTGACATAGTGGGTTCTGTTCTTGGCAATGGAGAGCAAAAATAATGGAGCAAGATGAGGTCACTGCATCCTGTAATGTGCATTTTAAGAGGCAAGACAGGCCATGAATATACAAGTGAGTGCATTTTAGATAGTCATAAGTGCTAGAAAGAAAATCCGATAGGGTAGCAGAAAAGTACCTAGACAGTCTTGAGTAGAAAGTGGTCAGGAAAGATGTCTACAGAAGAAGCACTGGAACTGAACCATCAAGTGGAACCAGCCACACCAGGATCTTGGAATAGCATTTCAGAGAGGAACAAGGAGCCCATGCTGTGACCCTGAAGTCAGAAGCAGAAGTAACCTAAGCTGGAAATGGAAATATCCTGGTCAAATGTTGAAAATCATGGCCACCATGACTGAAACCTAATTGTAGGGGACAGTTGGAGTAGAGTAAAAAGCTGGAGTTTGGGTTTCTGAGCACAACAGAAAGCAAATGAAGGGTTATAAGTAACAGTGATTGAAGATCGAATTTGTCGCATAAAATAATTATCTATTGGAAAATTTCCCATTTGTTTCAGGAAAAAAAAACAATGCCTTGCCCATGGTTTATTCAAAGCAAGCTTCTAGGGTAGTATTTATGAACTAATTTATCTGTAGAACACATTCGAATGATTTCAACTTATTCCAAGAATTCCCATGTCTTAATGGTATCCCTACATTCTGGAAAATCATGCTCAGATTTGTTAAAATGTGCATTATGATCTCAAAATGCTGGGTTAAAGTTTCCTTCAATGAGCTGCCATAAATTAAACTGTCTGGATACTGGGAGATTACTCCATAATTTGTTTTCTGCCAAACAGATAATGCATTCAGCACATCATATTTATTAGAGCCGCTAAACTTCTACCCTTTGCTCTCTAATTAGTTTTTTCTTGTTACCATGTGTTTCAGAAAATATGACTGTTCCATTCCCTAAACATAATGAGCCCCAGCCTGGGCAGGATTAGAACAGAGCAGCTTTAACCTTTGTTGAATTGTGTTCATCCCACTATTCAGCTTCAGCCTTGGGGGCCAGGTGCTGAATGGCAGGGTCCTGTCAGGATGGGCACAGCTCCCTTCACGTCACATGCCTGCCATCCTCTTAATCCCAATTGGTTTGTCATGATAGCAGAAAAATATCTCAATCAGCAACATCTGGAAAGTTACTGGAGACATTCCCTGTTGATCATTGTCAGATACAAGTAGGGTTGATTAGGTGGAGACCAGCTTCACTAATGGTGAGCCTTTCTGTTTTTTAAGACACAATTACAATTTCACTTCTGCGGTACCTGGAGTCATTCCTGATATGGAACAATAGTAAGTTGCCAGGATTGTAATTTCAGGATCCTTATTTATAGTTTTTTTTCCTCCTCATATAAAAGTTCATCAAATGGGCTTCATGGGAATTGGACTGGGAAGAGCACCATGGGGAGATTCTGGGAACTAGCTATATTCAATTTCTTGACCTAAGAGGGAGTTATATTAAGTTCACCTTATAATCATTTATTAGACCATACATACATGTTTTATATGGTTTAGGTATATACACTTATTTCATATTTTTAGAATGTGATTTATGTGTATACATAAATGTATAGTGCACCTCTATTAAGAGCATGTAACAAAGATGTTCTCTTTTCTGCTCACTCAGATCTAGTTTCTTCTACTCTAAATTTGCTGGCCACTTATCCCTCTATGGCCCCTCACCTCAGGCATGTGGAATTTATACCATATACTTTTCCTTCCCTCATTAATTCTATTTAGTCTTCTTCAATTTGCTATAATTTTGTGTGGACCTTTTTATTTCTTCCAAGTTAAAAGTATAAACATCTCCAGGCAGAGATCATCTGTGTCTTCTGTTTTTTGGCTTTGCTGAACACATTTTATATGTATAAGGAATACCTATCAGTGAAGCCTAGCAAATTTTAAGCAGCTGCTTTTCTTTTCTCAGTATTATGACCCAATACTTACAAATAAGTTCAGAGATATTCATTATGATGGGACTTAATGCTTACAAAGAATTTCAAAGATATTCATTTGGATTTTGTCATAAAAAAATAGTAACACTGAGTAGCAGTAAGAGTCTGAAAGTCTTGGACTCAAGTTCCTATTCTAACACTCAATAATTGTATGTCCTTGGGAGAGTGAAGATTTTGTTTATCATAAAATGGAAAAAAATAACCCTATCTCACGTTATTATAAGGATGAAGCAAAGGTAACATGCATAGAGCATTTAGAGAGTTGCCCTGAATGTTGTAAGCATTCAACAAATGTAAGCTATTATGGTGATGAAAATTATTAGCACAGCCAGCATAAATGAACACATTTAGCATTAACCTGAAGTCAACTGTTTATCTTGACTACATAAAACTTACTCTAAAATTTGGAAGAACACCAGTGCTATTTAAAGTTTTAATATGTCAAGTTTTGGCATGCACTAGAAAAAGAGAATCAAATGCATAGCTACATCTTTACTCATTTGAATGGGCTTTAAAAAAATGATGGACATCAATTAAACTAGACTGTAGTCACCAATGACTACTTGCCGTGTGGAATTCAGTGTCATGCTGTCTTAATGGATCTCCTCCAAGAAGATTTAGCTACAAACTCAACAGAAGGATTTCATTACAATGCAGTTTCACCTATAACAAAATCCTTGTCACTGATTCCAAGGACAGCAAAACATCAGGGCTCCGGGGTGGTGATTTGTGTTGGCATCTTCTTCCTCTCCCTGTGCCATGAGAGATTAATTACACCCATCTATTTGCATTCTGTGCACTGCGTTACCATTTATACATTATAAGACTGAGCACTTTCAGTAATAAAACCTACCACTCACTGAATCAGGGATGGAGGTGATGTATCACAGCCAAACCCCAGGAATTCTACTCTAAGAAAGTAAAGTTTGGCTATCTGCACTGTCTAGAACATCCACCTTGTGAAACAGCCTCCACGCCAGCATTCCAGCAAGAACATTGGGGTTCCTCATCTCAGCTCTTGGTCCTTTTCCAGATACCAAACTCTGACCATTCAGCATTCTGCTTCCTACCATTAATATGTGCCTGGCTCACCTCTCAATATCCTGCTTCCTTTGTCTCTGTTGGAGAGCCCTGTCACTTCCTCTGAACACACTGTTATTCCCAGTTAGGTCTTCTCCTCTTTCTTTAGCTTTATCCCTGGGACCTGCTGCTATATTGTGCAGGCCAGTTTGAGTACAAGCTGTACCCCCTGCTAGTAACCTGCATTTCTGTAAAACCAATAGGGGAATTGAACCCTACTAACATTTAAAGAACTCTTTCTAAATATGTGGGAAAGAAGCTGGGTATCTTAGCATACACCTGTAACCCCAGTAGTTGGGAGGCTGAGACAGGAGGATGTCAGGTTTGAGGCCAGTGACACATGGAACTTAGCAAGACTCTATTTTAAAGATAAAATAATGTGTAGCTTAGAGGTAGAATGCCCCTAAGTTTGATCCTAGTACACACACACAGACAAAAAAAAGAGTTGGAAAGAATTCATCACACTTATCCTCAGACATCAGAAGGGAGGAGAATCGAATCATCAGTGAAAGCATATTGTTATTCTATTAATTAATTAGCTAATTAATTAATTCAGAGGCTGGAATAACCTTAGGTCATACTTCACCTATTAGCCTTGAAAACATTCTGATATGTAATAAGTGATCATCCAATTTCACCTTTAAAGCATCTGCAATTTCAAATAACTAACTACTTAAACACATGTAATCTGATTTATACTCACCTTTCACTTGTTTCAAACCGAGGAAATATGTAGTGAAAACAGTGATGGCCACTTGATTAGATTCAGGACTTTTCAAGTAAGTCCTTGTGTCCCAGGTTCTAGCCTCCTGTCCAGAAATCTATGACACTGTTATGAAACCTGAGGGATCTCTGGAGAATGAGATCCCCAGACACTGCATGAAGCTAATATGAATTCTCCCGATTCTTAGGGAGGAACCAGAATGCCAATTTGCTCATCTATAGGGACATGTTTAAAAGACACAGGATGCATCATTCTCTCCTTATTGTAATTTTTATGTAAAGTCATTAGCATATTACAAATCAGAAGTAACTCAAGACATCTCATGATCAATGCCTACTCTCTTTATGGGCCAGACCTACATGGGAAAACCAGTGGTAATCAAAAATTTGTTGTTGATTCAAAACAGAGGAGAGGGTGGCAGAAAAATTAAATTTCCAGTGACTGAGGCAAAGGGAGCCTTGTGTTCATAAGAAGACCCTTGCCAATGGAATCTGCATCTACCTGCACATTAGCGATGGCTCTGCTATTACTCAAAGTCTGGAGGATCATTTGTTTATATCTGCAAGATTCTTACTAATTATTTGTCTGACCAATCCCTTTTGGCAGAGTTCAGTCTCCTGAACACCTTTGCAACCCCCCCCATGTGTAGTGTAATGCCTTGCAAATAAAGATCCAAAATATACATTTGTTGCATAAAGAAATCATATTCAAATTCAAATTGGATAATGGCATTATTTATGTATCAAAAAGTTCATTTCAATTACATCAACATTGTTTATTGTTGAATTGGTAAAATATGTCCAATGTAATGTGAAAAAATGAAAGGTTATTTCTGATTTCTTTTAAGAAGTAGTATCTAATGCATGTATAGCATTGGAAAGTTAATATGAAAACATTGCAAACATTAAAAGTTCTATATTGTAAGTTGTATCTAAGAGACTCAAAACAGGGCAATAAATACATAAAGAAACGAAAGTGCTTTCATTCTCCAGGTTCTTATTCAATTCTTTTTTACTCACAGAATCTTATTAAATCATTAGAAACTCCCTGGAAGTAGGCACTGCTGTCTTAATGTTGAGGATAAGGGGCCCACATGGCCACCAGAACTTCAAGGACATGCCACAGTTGAAGAGTTGAAGAACTGCGCCTTACCCAACTTTTACCTGCCAACCTCTTCTCTTAAGAAAGTTCCCTGTGCCAAGTGTGGTGTCAGAGTCCTGCGATCCCAGTACTTGAGACGCTGAGACCAGAGGATCTCAGGTTTGAAGCCAGCCTTAGCAACTTAGTGAGAATTTTCAGCAAGCTAGTCAGACCCTGTTTCAAAAAATAAATAAATGAAATAGGGCTGGGGGTATAGCTCAGAGGTATAATGACCCTAGGTTCAATCTCTAGTACCCCTCAAAAAAAATCCCTTGTTGCTACAGTTTTCCTTTCCTCACCAGTGTGTTAAAAGTCATCTGATAATGATTGCAGAGGGGAATTTTTGTTTACTGATTTACATTTCTGGGGACTAGACCCCGGGCTGGGTGCTGGTGCTGGCATGGTGAGCCAAGAGCAGATTGAGTCTCTATCCTCATTACTCTGTCAGCCTGGCTTTGTGTTTGAGAGGTCCGTGGAAATAAATGAAGACCACCCAAATGGAAACAAGCAAAGGCTATCAGCCAGTGCCTGCTATGACACAGGAGGCAATCACATCACTTGCCTTTGGCAGAGACTCGTGGCAGGCAGAGAAGTGGAAGGCTGTACAGTGGGGAAAAGAGAAGGCTTCAAGTGTCACTTAACTGGGGGCTGTTGACTTGGGAAAGCAGAAGATAGGCTAATAATTGAGGAATCCTATGTGATTGATTAGGATGTACATATTTAGTTTGTTCCAGCTTGCCCCTAAGCTGGGGCAAATACTAGAGAGGTCATCAGTTATTCATCAAGTCCTGTCTGTTTGGGGCTGGTCATTACAGGGGTTATTGTTTGGCTTCCTGGATTGGTTAATACAGATGGCAGTTAGACTTCTTGGGTTGGTTACTGCAGGAAGGTTGGCTTCCTGGATTGGGTGACTGCAAGTTATAGGACAGCATTCTATTTTCAGATGTCATCCATTGTTTGTATATCATCCTCTCAGATAAATTTGACATGTTTTTCTGCTCCTCAACTGAAAATGGGCTGTTTTCTGTAAATTCATTTCTAAGTTGATGATTAGGGCTTCCAAACATATTCCCTCCCCAAAGCAAATGAATAATAGCTCTCCTTATTCTAGGTTGAGTGTGACAGATGCAGCATCTCAGGCAAGGCTAACAATGACTTTGTGAGGTAGATGCTATTAGTGTTTCCAAGTTGCAGATGAGAACACTGGGACACAGAGAGGTTAAGCAACGGGAACTGGAGGAAGAGAGAAACTTTCACTACACCAATCTGTCTCTAAGCTATTTCATTTTAACTATTGTATGCATACCACTTTCTCTCCCCAGATGGTCCTCAGTAAATAACAATTCCATTCTTTTAAAATCAGAGCGTGGTGACAGCCACCTACATTATCACAGGAGTGAAGGACAGGGCTAGAGTCAGCAGGCACTTTGAGGACAGAATAAATGGATGTCTCCCTCAGTGGTTCAAACATCAAGAACAAACAAAAAGAGGCTTTGGGTAGAAGTACAGCTATCCCCAAGAACAGATCATACTTCAGGTCAGCTATTCGTAGTTAGGACAGCGTATGTCCTATTTTTCTTTGATATTTCTGTGGTCCAAAGTAGATGTATATGTATCAATCAGGGGCTGCACACATGGCAGCTGTTTGGCAAAGAATTGCCATTATTAATTTCTCATGCCCTCATCCCCTGAAAGCTGAATTACTTAGTTATATCCTCCAATTTTATACCTTTCTCATAATCAGTTATTTCCTTGCTTCCAGGCAGGGGGAGGGGACTTTGAAGCACAAGTCTTTGCACACAGTGTGTGTTCAGTACATTGGCTTGTGTATCAGAAGAAAATAACGAAAAACATTGTCATTTTTCTTGCCTGAAAGACAACTCCCTGGAGTCCCAGAAAACTAAATTATAACTTAAATCAATAGTTTGCTGTAAAGGGTATTTTTCATACATTTGTAGCATGAGAAATGGCATAATAAAAGAATTCTCTAAATTTGTATATTGTTTCCAAATTATTTACCCTCTATTTTTTCCTTGTAATAAAAGTTTCAATATTGTTGAGATGATATCAATGTGTTGATTATTTTACAGTAATCTTAAAAATATCCAACGATATTTCTTGAGAATTTCATCTTCGATTTATCTTGAAGCAGGACTGCTATCAATGAAGCAGAACTGTTATCAGGGTGATGATAGTAGGGTTTCAAAGTTCTTGCCACATCATCATCTGAATATACTATTTATAAGAAAGGACAGGCGATCATTATTGTGGTGGAACAAGGCAAGGCATTTGAGAAGCTTCATTAACTCTTACAAGGCACTGATAGCCTATTTAGCAAATTACTGCTCCATGTTTTAAGTAGTGCGATCTTTAAAGTTCCCATTGGAACCAAATTCTTGGCTCAGGTTTGGAAATACCACCAGCCTGTTGGGAAATCCTGACATGAAGTGATTGAAGATGGGCCAGATTGCCAGTGTTTCTCTGAATGAGATGGGCCTCTACTCTTGCCCTGCTCCTGTATCACGAGTGGGTCTAGGCTGGAAGTGAAACCACTTCACAGTGAGAGGATAACAAGGGCATTTTTCTTAATTTGCAAATTGGCCATTAGGACTCCCTCAATGAATGATGAGTCTTACTCATTTGTTTTCTCTCTCATTTATTCCCCCCATGATCAACTTTTTCACTACAGTTTCCCAATGGTCAGCCTACAGAAAAGTGTTCATTCGGCAGCCAAGTCATCATTGTTGAGCCTGGCTAAGGAGGCTATCACCAATCATGCTGGATGGTGTGCCTGCTGTTGTGTTCCAGGGACTCCAAACCAGCTCAAGCCACCAGCACTCCAGACACCTGATCTGTTCCCCATCGTCCCTCCAGGTTCAGCTTTCTGGTTTCATTTCCCAACTGTTCCTCAATTTCAGATGCTATATCTAGATTTTGCATTTGGACTCTCCCCAACAGGCTTGGCTGTCCTTCTCACTCACATTGTGCTGGAAAATATAATAGAAATCTCAACTTTCACTCTGCAACCATAGAAACCAGTCCTAATGCTGGCCATTTAATAGCTATGTCAATAAAAGCAACCCAGAAATGGGAGAACACAGAACCTGTGGGTCAGATTGAAGTATAAAGATCAAGGGTAATATGAAATGTCTTTAGGCAGCTTAGTGTGAAAAGTTAAGACACAATAATAAGGACTATTATTTATTTCCTTTAGTCCTACATCACAGCTATGAAGTTTAAAAACCTGTAACTTACATTTTAATCAAAGGAAGAAATGGGATGTAACCAGTACCAAATTAACCTGAAACTCTTCTAGTTTTAGAGAAGATACTAACTTCCACAATAAACTTTTTGAAGTTTTTTTAAAAAAAATATTCAAGTCTTGAAATTCACCCATGAAATATCATCTTTCCTGATATATCTATCCAATGGTAAGAGAAGTCCATGTTGATAAAAAAAAAAAAAAGAAGACCTGTTTCTGATTGTTGATTCAGCACTTCGATAATCTAACATCAGTTTGATATATAATTAGCACAATTAGATTCAATTCCATCACTTAAACCTAGCTCCTGTAGGATATGGCTGCCTCATTAGAATGACAAAGTAGAGACTAGGGACTCTAAGCTACACTGCTCAGTGTGATTCCCCCAGCCCCGCCTGCCCATGCCCTACTTCTTGAGAATTTAATTTTCACCTTAATAGAAGAAGCTAGCATTCAAAATAATTTTCTCTAGAATGGGTAATACTTACTTGGGGATTACGCTGCCTCTCTTAACCCCAAGAGGACAGTCCATTAAAAGGGTCAGGATCTCAAAAGGATTAAATGGGATAGTGAATGTAAAACTGCTTTATAAAGAGCAGATTTTATATGGAAAAAAAAAAAAAGAATGAATGCACATGTGTGATTTGGGTACTATTGTTATGTAAATCCTGCTGGGGCTCCAAGGACCTGTTCAAATCTCCCCTCTAGGAAGAAGCTTTCAGTGAATCCCAGCACTCCTCTCTCCTTCTATCCTAAGAAACATGATTTGACAATTCATGTACAGAAACTCTCCTGTGACATAAGCTATTTTTCTCCAGCCCTTGTGGGCAAATACCATGTATTCCCAGAAAATAAGCACCTGATGTGTTTATTGATCAAAGTATCATGAAAAGATAAATTTGTCAGAACAAAGAATCCCTGGACAGTCACCCCTGATGCACTCACGTTCTCCCAGTCCATCTCATGTTGGTTTTGAGACTTGCCAACACCAACATCCCAGAGTAGTTTCCGGCATTACATTAAATGGCATATGTGAAAATTCATTGCAACTGTAAATTTCAAGCTGACTGCAAATGGCTAATTCTATAGAAGTATAGACAAAAGTTCAAAATGGAATATGTACATAAGTCAAATGTAGATGATCCATCAGTCAGGTGGAGTAATATCTCTCTCCTATGGATTAGATGTAGTAAAGTAGAATGTGGTATACCGTAGGATTCAGAAAATCTTCATGCAAATAATTCTGGACTTGCTATTGGGTTTTGTCTAAGCTGAGTTGCATTTTCATCTGCTATAAAATTAGGCATTTGAAGGTTGATTTTTAGATTCTCCTCTATTTCTACAAGTTAAAATAAATGTAGTAAGATTTAGCATTCAGTCCTTTTATTTGCATAAAGGGCAGCTGGGTAAACAGGAAGAATAGTCTATGGGAAATCTACCATTTTAGTTCATTTCTCAAGCTTAAAGTATAATCTTTGATTCAAAAATTCATCCTATATTGCATTCTACCTATTAGCATTAGTAACTCTAAAATTACTTTTATTGGAGCCCTTAGTGGGTGTGTAGCACCAGGGAAGATATTGACGACACAGGAAATAAAAGTGAATTGTGAAGAATCTCAGTTTAATCCAAAGAGAGGTTTGATGAGTAAATCACACAAAATCTGCCTGGCATAGGAGTTTAGGGGGACGATGACATGTTAGACCCGGATGCTTTACAGAAGAATTTGATCTTAGTTAGGATGCAGTAAAGGATGTAAGAGAGTTACCCAGCAGAGAATACCAAGAGTGATAGTGCAAAGGAGGGAGCATCCAAGGATGATTGTAGCAGAAGTTCAGGTGTGGTGACAATGGAAGATCAATTTGAAAAGCAGGTTAGCCCCAACTGGAGATAAGACTGAATGACATTGAATGAACCTCAAATTGCCTATGAGCAATGGGGGATACATTCAAAACTTTTAAGCAAGGCACCCATGGATTGAAGAGCTTCATTAAACATAAATCCCCATCATTCCTGAGAATGAATATAAAGAGGGCAGAGTGTCAACAAGCAGAAAAATAAACACATTATTCCCATAGTCCAGCTCTGCTTTGACAAATTCCTGAACTGTGTCAGTGGCACAAAGAACAGAAGTAAACACTGGGAAGGGAGCATCTGTCTGTGTAAGGACATCAAGTGAAAGGAATTACAGAAATCCCTCCGAGGCTCCAGTTTTGGAGAATTGAGCAAATTAGTGGAGATGATGAGGAAGTTCAGGAAGGCATGCAAAAAGCCATAAAAGGGCCTTAAGTTTTTCAGATAATGAGTGAATGGGTATAGTTGAGGAGTGAGCTGAGTATTGCCAGGACATGATGCTCTCTGATTGGGAATAAATGTCCTGGTCACAGCACTGTCTGGGGGCTGAGAGCATGGGTACTGAAGTTAGTCCTAGTCTGAGCCCATTTTGCTATAATATGAAATCTGACCTGGAGGCAAGAGAGCTTAGATTCTGGAAGCAGGCTCTCCTATTTTACAGTGCTACGATTTGCTGGTTATATAACAAGCAAGTGAGTTAACTACTTGTGCCTCAGTTTCCAGTCCTGTAAAACTGAACAATAATAGTGCCTACCTCTTAGAATCAAGTAAACAAGTCTATGTAAAGTGTTTGGGATATATTATGCTGTTTTTATTAACTTTTCTAAGTCTTGATTTTCTCATGTGCAAAATTAGGATTATGATAATATTTATTTGTTTATGAATGGACTATGAGAATTAAATACCACAAAGGTATGCACGGTTCTCAGGAAAATGGCTAGTCTATATGCTTACCTTGAATAACTAATTCAATCACTTCATATATATTTGTCATGTACCTACTATATACCAGGTATTTTGCGAGAAATTGGTGATATGTTAGCAAAGGAAACAAACAAGCCACCTGAGTCTTAGTGGGGTGAGACAGGCAGTGGACAAATTTATAATCTAATGTGGGTCCAAGGGAAAGAGAAAAATGGGAGGGAGATTAGAGTAGGGATAAGAAAGTGCTTCTCAAACAGGTGGCATTTGACCAGCGTCTTAGCTGGATGAAATAAGGAAGAAAGCCATGGAATTATCTGGGGGAAGAACATCCAGGCACCATGCCTGGTCTCATAGGTATCAACTTTGTCACATGAAAGGTTCCAGTGCTGTGGTACAGTGAGTGAGAAGGGAGAGGTGGGTGATGAGGCCTGGTTAGGACAATTCGCTGGGAACTATGCTATGCAATGGAAGTAAAAGGCAAGTTATATGTCATGGTACATTTTCTAATAGGTACATTTCTCAAAAAATAGGAAGAAACAGGTGTAATTAGTTTAACTCAGTGTATATAAAACATCATTCTCATACATAATCACTATAAAATATTATCTAGACATGTAATTCTCTCCTTTTTCTTTTTGCACAAAATCTCTGAAACCTGGCACGTATTTTCTTTTTTTTTTTTTTACTTACAGCATATTCTCAATTCAGACCAGCCACATTTCATTTGCCATGTGACCAGTGGCTACCATCTTGGATAGTACAAATGTAGAGCACAGAGTGTTTTAGTTCGTGGAAAGGAATTTGAATTTTGTTCCAAGTGGAAACAGAAGCCATTGGAAATTTTAGAGCTGGGAAAATATACGTGTGAACATGTGTGGGTGTGGGGATTACCTGATTTGATTTCATCTTCAAATCATCATTCAAAAGATGTTTCATGAAGTATGAATCTTACCTTACACATTTGGTTGAACAATAAATATCTTCTTGCTTTATTTCTTTAAAATCAAATTAAGCCCAGTTCCAAACTCACCTGCTAGGTGGATGTTTATTTCAAGCATCACTGTGATTCCTCTTCCTTATCCCCCCTCTCTTTTCAATCTTTAATTAATGCATGAATTGGTTGGTTGTGCTGTGGTGGTGGGAGGGGGTATCTGTGTAGTGATGAAGCACTGGGAAACCTCCTGAGTCAGTCCATCCTAATTATTTTTGAGATATCCATTTTCTGAGTCCAAATAGTTCCCCAAATATACGGCTTCCATGCCAGCCATGGCACAGCCACATTGACAGATGGAAGGCCAGTCCCCAGAGCCCAGACTGTCTGGTTCTTGTATTTAGGGCATGCACTGATTTTCTTTTTCTGGGGACATTTTTTTTTTCTATCTCTCTTTCTTTCCCCCCTTTCCAAAGAATCCATAATATGAACTTTCAATCACTCAGATTTCAAAAGAAACAGAAAGAAAGGTTGTCTTCCAAAAGCTCTTTCCCTCCCACCCCTACCTCTTGAAGTCTTTAATGCAAAGGATTTGAATGGGCTTGACTATCTGCTCAGAACAAATGAATGAGAAATAAAGGGGAATGTATGCAAATTAGCACTTCAGTGAATTACCCCGCCACACTAGCTATTGTTATTATATAGAAGACCGTTGGCTGGTTATTGAATATTTCTAAAGGTCTAACCTGGCTAGATTCACATCTTCCAGTAGTGAGATCTAAGTGTGGTTCTGTAAAAGAACAAGAAATGAAGAAATAATTCCAAATGACTTAATTGTGTCTAGTTCTTTGTGTCTAAGGTCTTGATGCTCAAAGTGAGATCCATGAGCCGGCGGTTTTGGCATCACCTGGGAGTTAGAAATGCAGGCTCCCAGACACTAGCACAGATCTAGGAATCAGAAGCTACATTTTGACAAGATCCCCATATGAGTGAGAAGCACTGATCTGAGACGCAGTGATTCTGCTTTGGAGCTTAGTGGCTGTCAGCCAGTGGCTCCTCCTGATGAATTAATTCATCAAAGGGCTGTGGCTGGGTGCCTATGAAGTGTAAGGCGCTTACATTAGGGACTGTGGGGATGCAAAACAGTATAAGGCAGTCTTTGCCTTCAAGGAACTCATGGTCTGGTAGAAAAGATAAGACACAAACACATAAAAGTGAACAAGGATCTAACAGAGTACAGACAATAGCTGGTCAACAGGGGTTTTTAATAGGGAAATGCTTATAGGATATAAAGGGAGGATTTTAGCCAAACATAAAAAATGGGAAGGACTTATTGCTTCAAATTACAGAACCTTATTCTCTTTGAATCTAAGGTCATAGGAAGAATAGTAGGGAGGAAAAGACAGTGTCTTCTAATGAAGAAATACAAGCCAACGGCAAGCGACACTTCTAAGAAAAGCAATAAAGTACCCATTCCTTTCTTCCAATACAAACCCAAGCATAGCCTTAGACACACTCCAGAAGGTGACAATTTGCTGCCAGATTTCACTTTTCCTTGAGGCATGTTTGGTGGCAGACTGCTGAAAAGAAATAACCAGCAGCACATCCCTGTAGGTGGCAGCTGTGTGTCCTTGCAAATAGAAGCCATATCTTAAACCCCAAATGACCCCCAGTTTTTCCAACCAATGTGGGCAGGTTGCAGAGGTGTGAAATTGAAAAGGCCATGAATATACATAGCTGGTTCTTCTTAAGCTAAAGTATTTGACTTATTTCAATAGGTAAATGCCCAGAGATCCAGGGAAGTCTTCTCTCTAATGAGATTGCTCAGGTGTGCAACGGATCACAGGTATTTGGTGGTCACAATAAGGCACCTGGGGTTGGAGTCACACACTATGCTAGAAAAAGATACGACAGTTTGTCTCCATTTGTGCTCCGTCTCCTACTGTCCACTGAACTGTCCACTGAACTCATAATCTTAATTTAGCATTTTAATGATTATTTTTATGATTTGTAGGGGCCACATTGTCCATCCATAATGCACAATTAGAGGTAAAATGCCCTTTCCAGGGTCAATGGCTCTACACAACTTTTGTAAATATGACTGGTACATTAAACTTTTATTATTTGATTAGTTTTAGCAATCAGGAATTTAAGATATAATCGAATCACTTCAAATGCATTAACATTGTACATGAATCCAAAAAAAAAAAAAAATGTGGAGGACACTATCAGCTTAATTCAGGGTTATCTAATCATTTAATCCTAAAATAAAACTTCTCTCATCTTGCTGGTACCCATACACTAAATTGGGGACTTCTGTCTGCCAGGATTCATTTGTGTTCTTAGATTTTCACCTTGAAAATTTCCAAAGGAGACTAGGCATCCTGCTGATAATAGAGTAAGTCTCAGCTCTGAAAGTCAAACTGGCAATAAATATGAGGGAAACTCTAATCAGTTTTAATGAATACAAAGAGCATAATGCTGAGATCAGGGCAGTTCAGGTAAATGTTCTGTGGGTGAAACTGGATAATTTTTTAAAAGAGACACTGGTGGGATAAGAGGATCCCTGGTTATGGTAAAATATTATGGTGAGGGAAAGCATGTGCAACAATTTATTCATGCTTGTGTAGTAAATCTCCTAAGTATAGGCTTTTTCCGCCTTTTTAATACTTCTTCCATTCAAGGTAGCATGAGCATCCTTGTAGAAGTTGGCATGTGGAGTGGGTAACTCTCAACTGGAAAGAATGCTAAACTAAAGTCTGTGTCAGAAATCACTCCATTCATATGAGAAAAGCCAAGTGTACAATGGTCGGGCAGGTTCTTAGGTCAGACTTGCTGGGTGTGGTAGTTAACTTTTTGTCACTGTGACCAAAATACCTCACAAGGGTTATTTTGACTCATGGTTTCAGAGGTTCAGTCCAAGGCTAGCCGACTTCAAGGCAGAAACATCCTGGTGGAAGGGAAGAAAGCTCCTCAGTCAGGAAGCAGAGAATGAGGGAGAAAGGGGCCGGGGAAAAGATAAACCCTTCCAGAGCACACCCCCAATGACCTATCCAACTATGTCTCACCTCCCAGTAGTTCATTTAGCTACCAAAGGATTGATCCATGAAATGGGTTAATGATGAGGATGGAAGTGCATGAGTTAATCATTGCCTAAAAGGCCACCTCTGCACCTTGCTGCATTGGAGACCATGCTTTCAACACAGGGGCTTTCTGAGGGACGTTCCAGATCTAAACCCAGATCAACTGGATTGGATCCTGATTTTCCCAGCTTGCTCTAGTACTGAAGAGAAAACTGGCTGCTTTGGATTTACTGAAAAGCAGTATGTGTGCGTTCTCTTTTTCCTCTGGCAAGCTAATTAGTTTCTCCATAACTCAGATTTTCCATCTATAATATAAGAGTGAAATAATAATTCTGTGCCTTTTAAAAGAGCAAATATATGGATATAAATAAATATGAATATATCATTTATAAAAACACATACCTGCCGGGCGTGGTGGCGCACGCTTGTAATCCCAGCATTCGGGAGGCTGAGACCGGAGGATCCGATCCGGGTTCGCGGCCAGCCTAAGCTACCTAGTGAGGCCCTCTGCAACTTAGTGAGACTCGGTTTCAAAATAAAGAATAAAAAATAGGACTGGGGGTATAGCTCAGAGGTAGAACGCCCCTGAGTTCAATCCCCAGTACTGCAAAAAAAAAAATAAATAAATAAAAACACATACCTGAAAAGAATGACTTTTATTTCCATTTTGCATTTGGGCAATTCTTTAAAGACAAATACATAAAACATATTTAGGAAACTAATAATGTGTAACAGCAAAATACCCTCTGCTAGGATAGTCTTTCAGTTCCAGGGGGCACTACCACTCAGAAGGATGGTATTCTGGTAATCAAGTGAAGTAATCAAGTTTATGCTATAAAATAAATATGTGGCGATACTAGGTCAGATATTAATGTAGACTATTTTAGCAGAGATCAGTGAGAGCCAGATACCAAACATTCAGATGAAATTTGCGGAAGAAATATTTAAAATGGAAAAGTTGATGTCTGTAAGATTAATTTTTCCCTGGACATGGGAAATGACTTCCATCAATCAGTTTTAATGGTAGATTTCTGTGTCCCATTGAACTGTTATCAGGACCTGCCAGGAAGTGGGAAGTAATTTAAAAAAGAATAGAACATTCTAATCCTATAAAGCATCTAATCCTATAGATGCTTCGGTGGAAGGAAGGAAGGAAGGAAGGAAGGAAGGAAGGAAGGAAGGAAGGAAGGAAGGAAGGAAGGAAGGAAGGAAGGAAGGAAGGAAAGAATGAAAGAAAGAAGCCGGGCGTGGTGGCGCACGCTTGTAATCCCAGCATTCGGGAGGCTGAGACCGGAGGATCCGGGTTCGCGGCCAGCCTCAGCTACCTAGTGAGGCACTCCGCAACTTAGTGAGACTCGGTTTCAAAATAAAGAATAAAAATTAGGGCTGGGAGTATAGCTCAGAGGTAGAATGCCCCTGAGTTCAATCCCCAGTACCGCAAAAAAAAAGAAAGAAAGAAAGAAAGAAAGAAAGAAAGAAAGAAAGAAAGAAAGAAAGAAAGAAAGAAAGGGAGGGAGGAAAAGGAAGGAAAAAAGGGAGAGAGGGAGGAAGAAAAGGAAGGAACGAAGGAAGGAAGGAAACTCTACAGATCAGTACAAAAAGTTCACCTAGACAGAATGTATAGCCTGAAGCCCAGTTTTATTTCTGTGGCTGCTGTGGGATTTCTTCTTATTAATGTCCTATCTTAAACTACAGAATTTCTATTGGGAAAGGCAGTCACAGATGTATAGCCTTTCTATCTCTGCTCGGTTGTGTAAGACTGTGCCTTGGGCATAGAACATTTCTTTACAGAGAGATTAAGAGCATTTATACCCTGGCTGGGCATATTTCTTTGGGAATATTTTACCTATCCCAGACTTGATACATAGTTCTTTGTTCCTCTTAATCATGTGAATCATATGGCGCCTGGCCAACCCTGTCTCTGTGTCTATTCCCAGTGGGGAGGATATGGAGTAGGGGCATCTGTAGTCCCTTCCCTGCTGCAGGGTGAGATCCACTGGCCACTCTCCCTACTGAAGCTGAGCTAGGTCTGGCTCTTTTCTGTGAGGGTAAAGCATTGCTCCGTCCAGTGCCTGTGTGAGTTGTGGTGACCTCCAAGCCTGGACTGTGCAGTGGGTTGACATCTTGGGACTGCTGCTCCTGGTGGTGGTGGGCGATGCTAAGCTTTTTTCTATCCTCTATGCCTTGGATCTCCTTCAGGGGAGGTAGTGATGGGTGTCATTTACTCGACAATCCTCCCACGGTTTCAAGCAGCAGTGCATATTTATTTCCTAAAATATCGAAGGAGTAGTTCAAAAACCACGAAGGGCAATTCATTGTATAATGTCAAGCCTGCCTAATGAGGAGCAGAGAATTCTTTGGTTTTAGAGGTCCAGAAGTGTTACTGAGAAAAAAAAAAAAAATCTATGATGCTGGCGTTATCCATGTGCATGGGAACTGTGAACCTCTGATTATTTGTATTAAAATTATATCAAGCCAGGTGTGGTGGGGTTCATGTCTGTAATCCCAGTATTGGAGAGGCTGAGATAGAAGGATCACAGGTTCAAAGCCAGCCTCAGCAACTTAGTGAGACACGCATCAACTTAGTGAGACTCTGTTTTCAAATAAAAAATAAAATTAGGCTGGGGGTTTAGCTCAGAAGTAGAATATCCCTGGGTTCAATCCCCAGCACCACAAAAAAATAGAAATTAAAATTAAATAAAACTATATCAAAGTGTTGTATTTCATTGTGATGAAATTAATATATGTACGTCTTAACCCAGGTTCTCCCAAAAAGCAAAGCCTGAGATGCAGAAAGTTTAGTTGGAAAGAGGTGGGAGGAACCAGGTATGAAACAAAGTCTGTTATGGCACCGGTGTTCCAAGTGGGACAGCCACTGGCCACTGGTGTGGATAAGGAGGGTCAGCTGCTGGGACCTACTGTTGGGCCCCTACAATGCACCTCAGCATTGTCTACCTGAGAAAGGCAGGGCTAGAAGATTTGTCTAAGGACCTCATCCCTGTTGGTTAAAGGTTGTCCTGCGGTCAAAGAGCAGAGATACTGCAGAGAGGAAGCAAGCTCTGGTTAGATTCCAACTGTGTAAAACAGGGTGTTATATCAGAGACCTGAAAAGAAGAGAGTTTAAGGCAGATGCAGAGGTATCTTAGTCAATGATTAGTGGCAAAAATTTAGAAAATATACTAAAAGATCAAAGGTTTTGTTTAATTACAGTTTACCCATTATCACACCACCCAGAGATCTATTGGGTAATATCTTAACATCCTTCCATCTATGCATTTATTTCTTAAATCCACATTTCATAGCTTCTTTTTTTTACTAAACATGTTGGATCTTAATAAATTTTTAAGTTGATAAGTATTCTTCTTTGGCACTTTTTGAAAAGGTTGAACAAGTAATCCATTATGCAGAGGTGCTGAATAATATTTCTAATCACTTATGGTTGGGTATTTAGATTGGTACTAATTTTCTACCATTAAAAAGAAAACCATTGAATTGTTGTATGGCTTTTCAATTATTCCCTTGGCATTAACTTAGAAGAGTAGAACTCCTAGGTCAAAAGTATATACATTTTTAAGGCTTTTAGTGCCTAATTACCCTCTAGAAATGTTATAACTTTCTTTTGTGTGTGAGAATTTTTAGTCTTCCAATTTGATATTATTATTGTGTTCTGACTTCTAGCAATATAATGTGCAATGATCTCTTATAACTAATTATTACAAATAATGAAATATCTTGTGTTTTCTTTATTTTGTTGTAGCTTTCTAATCTAGTGAATTTTAAAATTTTTCAAAGTTTTATTGATACTTTTTATTTTTATTTTCATGAATTGTTTACTTATATTATTTGCTCCTTTTTGTTCAAGTTTTTAAATTTTTATTAAAATCTGTGGTAAACATTTGAACATTA
>PVLC010025194.1:0-23911 GCA_004027655.1 Graphiurus murinus
GAAAAATGAAAGAAAGAAAGAAAGAAAGAAAGAAAGAAAGAAAGAAAGAAAGAAAGAAAGAAAGAAATGAAAGAAAAAAAGAAATGAAAGAAGCTTCGGGCCAAGCTCGGGCTGAGGTCACCCACGACACTCCTCTTCCTATACGTCCACACCCTGTCATTCCATCAGCACATCCTGACAGTATACCTCCAAGTATGGCAGAACACAACCCTTCCCTGTTCCGTTCCACTCGGAGCTACCTTCGTCCCTGGCCTGGGTCGGATCAGGGCCTCCTCGCTGGCGCCCTGCACTGACCCGGCTCTCCTCCTCAGTCTCTGCTCAAATGCCACCTCACCAGAGCAGCTACCTCGAGTGACACCCCTACCAGCGCCCTCTGCACTCTCACCTGCTTTCTTCTTGCTTGCCACTCGAAATAGATTTGCTGATTTGCCAGAAGACTGATCCCCTCTCTAAAATGTGAGTCCCCCAGGACTAGAGCCCTGGCTTTACCATGCACAGCTGTATTACATGGATCAAAACCCTGATGAATGAGAGACAGGTGCTACTCATACCTACCTCCTTCAGTTCATTCTCAGCTCAGTCTGCCGTGTGTGTGTGTGTGTGTGTGTGTGTGTGTGTGTGTGTTTTACTAGGGATTCAGCCCGGGGGTATTCCACCTCAGAGCCACACCCCCAGCCCTATTTTATTTTTTGAAACAGAGTCTCACTAAGTTTCTGAGGCTGGCCGAGAACCTGTGATCCTCCTGTCTCAGCCTCCCAAGTACTGGGATTACAAGTGTGCACCACTACATCCAGCTCCTATTTTATTTTATTTTATTATGAACTCAGGGGCATTCTACCTCCGAGCTACACCCTCAGCTCTATTTTTTATTCTTTATTTTGAAACCGAGTCTCACTAAGTTGCAGAGTGCCTCACTAGGTAGCTGAGGCTGGCCGAGAACCCGGATCCTCCAGTCTCAGCCTCCCAAATGCTGGGATTACAAGCGTGCGCCACCACGCCCGGCTTCCTTTATTTTGTATTTTGAAAGAAGTTCTCACTAAGTTGTGAAGGGCCTCACTGAGTTGCTGAGGCTGGCTGTTAACCTGCGATCCTCCGGTCTCAGCTTCTCAAGTACTGGGATTATAAGTGTGTGCCACCACGCCCGGCTGGCCTGCAGCTTCTTGCTTCAGAACCCATTCAGCGGCTTGTGAAAGACAAATGCAGATTTGCTTCCTCGAGTCCTGTCACTCTTCAGCACGCTGTCCCCATCCTTTCTCCTGCCTGGATTCACAATAGTCATGTATCTCCATTTTTTCTTTTTTCAGTACTGGAGGTTGAACCTCAAGGCATTCTACCTCCATGCTACAACCCCTCAGTCCTGTTTTATTTATTTTTTAAATTTTGAAACAGGGTCTTGCTAAATTTCTGAGGGACCTCGCTAAGCTGCTGAGGCTGTCACCGAACCTATGATCTTCCTGTCTGGGCCCTCAACAACTTAGTGAGATTCTGTCTCAAAGTAAAAAATAAAATAGATCTGGGGGTATAGGTCAGAGGTGGAATGCCCTGGGTTCAATCACAGTATGAAAAAGAGAGAGAGAGAGAGAGAGGAAGAAGAAGAAGAAGGAGGAGGAGAAGGAGGAGGAGGAGGAGGAAAGGGAAGAGGAAGGAAACAAGGGAAGGAAAGGGAATAAAATGAATAAATTAAGTAGATGATAGATAGATAGATAGATAGATAGATAGATAGATAGATAGATAGATAGACAGACAAAGAAATGGGGCTAATCCTACTTGTCTGGGACAGACTGGTTGGGAGGTTGCAGTGAAATCATATTTACGAAGCACTCGGCTGAGGAACTAGCACGCATCCAGCCATCAGAAAGTGTAAACTATGATTAGAACAAGGTCCCAGAGACGATTTAATCTCTCCTCACTCTTTCGCCAACACTCCATTTCCTACCAAACCGGTTAGAAGACCTCCAGGGCTTAAAATAGCACCCCTGGGGAGGGCCCTTGGGCTCTACTGAGAGGCCCCACCCTGCCAGGCCTGCTTGGTTGACTAAGGAACGCGGGCTGAGTCATCCCAGCTGCTGCCCGGGCAGTTTGAAGTCCCACAGGCCACGTCCCTGAGCGGCTCTGCACGCAGCTCAGCCACATCCCGAGTTTGTCTGCAGAGATGAATGGCAGGTGCAGAGGCATCTGGGCGGGCAGCTGTGCGGGATCTTGTCGGCTGAGTCCCTGCCGTCCCTGGCTCGGTGTACTGGAGCCAGAGAGACACCTGGCTGGTGCACCGTGGGTCTGCAGAGAAAAGTACAGGAGCCCTTCAATGCTTCTTGTGGGTGACTAATTAAACACAGAGCTTTCCATAGCTGATGTAAGAAACTACAACATTTTTTTTTTCAGTCCTAATAACTTACCTGTTTACTTGATCCCCTTCACTGGTTCATTAGGAAAAACAAAACAAAACAAAGAAACAAAAAAAACCTACTTCCTCAAAGTGACCCTGATTCACCCCTGCAGAGGTCATGGTGCATCCCTTTTCAAGTTCACATTGGATGGCCCTGTCCTCGAACCTCTCACTTGGCAGCCCCTCTCCTCTGGCATCCCCACTTCACTTGGGGGACCTGCCTGGCCTCCCCCTCTCCAGCCTCCCTCCTACACCCTTTGGAAGCAACACAATGTCTTTCTCTGCTGAGTTGATTCTTTGTGTGTGTGTGTGGTACTAGGGATTGAACCCAGGGCCATTCTACCTCCAAGCTACACTCCCAGACCTATTTTATTCTTTATTTTGAAACAGGGTCTCATTAAGTTGCAGAGGGACTCACTTAGTAACCGAGGCTGGATGCAAACCTGCCATCCTCCTGTCTCAGCCTCCCAAGTATTGGCAAGTTGATGCTTTCTGAATACACAGTGATACAGAAAGTGGGGAGGGGACTCCTGGGGAGCCTACCCCAGCCCATGCATCAAGAAGGTCCCCCCAAAGCCTAAGAAATGACATGAAATGTTCTCTGGAAGTATCTTCATTCATGATGCTAACTTGTCTAAACAAGCCCTCCCCTGTGGTTCTGATGATGGTTTTGATAGATTATACCATGTTGTTTATGTAAAGGCAGAGGGACTCCGAATCTGAACTTTAGCACCAGAAGAGGAAGTGTAGGAATCGTCTGGTGCCGGGGTTCCTAGCCAGCTGCACTCCATGATCTCCGGAGGAGCTTACAAAGTCTTGATGCTTGACTGGGCGTGGTGGCGCACACCTCTCAGTACTTAGGAGGCTGAGACAGGAGAATCGCAGGTTCAAGGCCAGCCTCAGCTACTTAGTGAGGCTCTCTGCAACTTCGTGAGACCCTGTTTTGAAATAAAGAATAAAAAATAGGGCTGGGGTGTAGCTCAGAGGCAGAATGCTCCTGGGTTCAATCCCGAGGACCGCAAAAATAAATAAACAAATAAATAAATATAAATGAATGAATGAATGAATAAAAGGAAAGAAAAAATAAAAATAAAAATAGGACTGGGGTATAGCTTAGAGGTAGAATGCTCCTGGGTTCAATCCTCCATTTTAAAAAAAATTATGAAAAAAAAAATTATGAAAAAAAAAAAAGAGGAAGCCAGGCTTGATGGTGCACGCTTGTAATCCCAGCATTCGGGAGGCTGAGACCGGAGGATCCGGGTTCGCGGCCAGCCTCAGCTACCTAGTGAGGCCCTCCACAACTTAGTGAGACTCGGTTTCAAAATAAAGAATAAAAAATAGGGCTGGGGGTATAGCTTGGAGGTAGAATGCCCCTGAGTTCAATCCCTAGTACTGCAAAAAAAAAAAAAAAAAAAAAAAAAGAGGAAAGACACATGAGATCACTACTCTTGAATAATATGGTTCAAAGCAGAACCTTGTGAAGTTGACATTTAAAGAAGAGGAGGGAAGAGGAACCTGCTATGAAGAGTGAGAGGACTCGGCTCGGGGACTCCTCGGCTAATCACATAAATTTGGAGGTGCTGGTGATGCTCAGAGGGTGGGTATGATGCAATTATAAAAAACAAAACAAAAAAAGGCCCGGGGATGGATGTAGCCACAAAACCACGAGTGACCTTTAAGAACACTGTAATGATGAAAAAATGGAAATGGATGAGAGATTGCAAGATGATGAAGGCGCAGGGTGTTTGAGGAAGTCAATCAAGAACCAGCCTGGAGGAGCAGTTCCAGGGATAACTGGGGAGACCTGTTTTTTGTTTTGTTTTTGTGGTGCTGTGAATTGAACCCAGGAGCATTCCACCTGTGAGCTGCACCCCCAGCCCTATTTCATTTTTTGTTTTGAAATAGGGTCTCACTAAGTTGCTGAGGTTGTCCTCAAACCTGTGATCCTCTGTCTCTGTCTCCCAAGTACTAGAATCATAGACGTGCACCACAATGTCTGGCTTTATTGAGACTTCTAAATCACTGGTGATTTTGATCATGAAATAAAGAATGCAACACATTTCTTTATTTGGAGGGGCGGGGAGCTGGGAATGGTGACATATGCCTGTAATTCCAGTACTTGGGAGGCTTAAACAGGAGGATCCCAGGTTCAAGGCCAGCTTCGGCAATTTAGCAGGATCTTATCTCAAAACGAAAATCAAAATAGGACAGGGGGTGTAGATTGAAGGTAAAATGCCCATGGGTTCAATCCCCAGTTCAAAAGAAAATAAAAGAGAAAGAAAGAGAGAACAAGAAGAAGGAAGGAAGGGAGGGAGGGAGGGAGGAAGGGAGAAAGAAAGAGAAAGGAAACAAAAATAAATAACCTACCTGACTTTTTTCTTGTTTGCCCTGCACATATTCTTGGGGGTTTTTTTGTTTTGTTTTATTTTATTTTGCTGTTTTGTGTGTGTGTGTGTGTGTGTGTGTGTGTGTGTGTGTGTGTGTATGTGTGTGTGTGTGTGGTACTGGGGATTGAACCCGGGATATTCTACCTCAGAGCTACTACACCTCCAGTCCTATTTTATTTCTGTTTTGAAACAGGGTCTTGCTACTTGCTAAGGTTGTACTCAAACCTGCAATCCTCCTGTCTCAGCCTCCCAAGTACTGGGATTACAGGCATGCACCACTGTGCCTGGCTATCTTCTTTGTTTATAACTATTCTTTCTGAATCATTTGCAGCTTTGGGGGGGGGTGCCTGGCGATTCAACACAGAGGCATTCTACCTCTGAGCTATACTCCTAGCCCCCCCCCCTTTTTTATTTTGAAATAAGGTCCTGCTACATTGCTGAGGCTGGCCTCAAATCTACGATCCTCCTGCCTCAGCCTCCCAAGAACTGGGATTACAGGCCATTTACAGCTATTTCATCTGGTTGTGCTTATGACTCTCCTTGACTCCACTGTCAAGCCCACAAACCATGAGCACTGCTTTTTTTGTGTGTGTGTGCCACTGGGGATGGAACCCAGGGCCTTCTACCCCCAAGCTACACCCCCAGTCCTATTTTTTATTCTTTATTTTGAAACAGGGCCTCACTAAATTGCCGAGGGCCTCACTAAGTAGCTGAGGCTGGCTGCAAACCCTCGATCCTCCTGTCTCAGCTTCCCAAGTACTGGGATTACAAATTGCAACACCACACCCAGTTTGCTTTCTTCATCTCTTCACTCAGCGAGGATTAATAATTCCAGGAGCACCCAGGACAGCACTTGCCTTTTTTTCAGCAACCATTTATTAGGGGCTTACTAACTGCTAGGCCCTGAACTGAGAAGTGTTGCTTCCACGAAATCTCTCAATTCCCCAGGAACTTTGTGACAAGAAGGAAACAGGAATTTTTCCCTTCTCACCACTGAGTCAAAAAAAAAAGTGAGCTAGAGTTCATTTAGCTGGTGATCCTTACCATTAGATCTGCTAAAAGTATACAAGGAATCACATTGCAACCATACAAGAGTGACCAACAAGGAGTGCTGGTGGGAACTGCTGCGGCCGGCAACTGTCGGGCTGGACTGCGGAGGTCCTTTGTGGCCTCCTGGACGTCGCCATGCCTAAAATACCAAAGGGAAGAAATACAGGACGGGAAAAAAAAGTCATTCATCCATATAGTAGAAAAGCAGCTCAAATCACAAGAGAGACCCACAAACAAGAAAAAAAGGAAAAATTGAAGAATGAAAGGGCCTTGCGTCTCAACCTTATTGGTGAAAAACTACAGTGGTTTCAAAGTCATCTGGATCCCAAAAAAGTGAGATATTCAAAGAAAGATGCTTGTGAATTAATTGAAAGTTATTTAGATAGGTTCCATGGTGAGCTGGAGCAGATTGAGTTACATAACAGCATCAAGGACAGGCAGGGAAGGCGGCACCATTCCTGGGAAGTGGTCATCAAGCGGGAGCGGCAGCAGTACGAAGGATATGGCTTCGAGATTCCAGACATTTTAAATGCAAGTAATCTGAAAACTTTTAGGGAATGGGACTTTGATCTGAAGAAATTGCCAAACATTAAAATGAGAAAACTTTGTGCTAATGATGCAGTACCTAAGAAGTGCAAGAGGAAAAGTGTTTTAACTATAGACGGAGATTTAGGGGAAATGCAACTAAAAGGTGAATCAAGTGACTCAGATGAAGAAATGACTCCAGTGGACTAATTTTCTTTACTTGAGTTGGAAATAAATGAGAGCTTCAAGTCATATTCATTAATTGTAGCAAAAAATTGTCTAGATATGAGAATTTTCTATTTAATTCATTCTTTTACATAAGACAGTCCCATTTGCAGTTTAAAAATGTTATGGTTTTTAAAACCCAAGATTGCTTTTCGTTTACATTAAGTTGCTAAAATAGAAATATATTAGTCTATTTTCAGTAACTATAGTGAAATACATAAGGTGGGGTAACTTATAAAGAAGAGAGGTTGTTAGCGCCTTTTGATCATATATAGTTTTTTTTTCATTGTGAAAAGTAATAGGTTTCTTCTGAGAGATTAAATTGATATGTAACCTAGTATTTCAAGTGTCATGAAAGACATGGATGTTCTAGAATTTTTTAATTCACAGACTTGTTAAATGCAAGTATCTGTTTTTTAAAGGATGAAATACAAGTATATTTAAAATTTTTCAAGAAAAGAAAAAAATAAATGTATGATATTAACTAGGAAAAAAAAAAAAAGAGTGACCAACATTCCAGTTCATGGGGAACGGGGAGCATTTCTAGGACATGAGACTTCCAGTTTTAAAACCAAGGTAGGGAGCTGGGCGTGGTGACACACGCTTGTAATCCCAGCATTTGGGAGGCTGATACTGGAGGATCCGGGTTTGAGGTCAGCCTCAGCTACCTAGTGAGGCACTCCACAACTTAGTGAGACTCGGTTTCAAAATAAAGAATAAAAAATAGGGCTGGGGATGTAGCTCGGAGGTAGAATGCCCCTGAGTTCAATCCCCAGTACCGCAAAAAAAAACAATGTAGGCCAAGCATGGTGGCACACCCTGTAATCCCTGTATTTGGTTGGGAGGCTGAGACCCAAGGTTCGAGGACAGCCTCAGCAAGTAGTGAGATTCCCAGCAACCTAGCGAGACTCTGTTTCCAAATAAGAAATAACATCGGGCTGGGGGTATAGCTCAAAGTTAGAATGCCTCTAGATTCAATCCCCAGTACCAAAATAAATAAACAAACAAACCAGCTGGGTGTGGTGGCGTATGCTTGTAATCCCAGTACTTGGGAGGCTGAGACAGGAGGATTGCATATTGGAGGCCAGCCTCAGCTGCTTAGTGAGGCCCTCTGCAACTTAGTGGCACCCTGTTTCAAAATAAAGAATACAAAATAGGGCTGGGGATGTTGCTCAGAGGTAGAATGCCCCTGGGTTCAATCCCCAGTACTACAAAAAAAAAAAAAAAAAAAACAGGACCAAAGAACCTTTCACATTCTTCAGAGGTAAACCAATAAAATGCTTCCATGAAAGCCGGGCGTGGTGGTGCACGCTTGTAATCCCAGTAGTTGGGAGGCTGAGACTGGAGAATCCAAGTTTGCCGCCAGCCTCAGCTACTTAGTGAGGCTCCTCACAACTTAGTGAGACCATGTTTCAAAATAAAGAATTTAAAAAAAAATTTTTTTTTAATGCTTCCATGAAGACAAGGTCTAATACCTATATCCCACATGGAATGTTTTTCAGGAAATTCCAACGTAGCAGTTTAGATGAATTGAGTGGAAAGTTAGAGCAGGTATATATACTTTTTTACCTTAGTCATCTTACTCTAAAAGTAGTGTGGTTTGCAGTCATGTGTGTGCCTACCTTATCACTACCCTTCTTCCTCCTTTAAGTTAATTTAAACATTTATCATCCCAGCCGGGTACTTTCCAAGGCCCTGACTCTCACAGCTGCTAGGGACTCATCTGTGAAGTAACAGTCTGACTTCCCTTTATATATATTTTTATAACTACATTTTGAAAATTAAGTAAACCCAATGAGTCTTGATTTGCTAATTCTCAAGGGGGGAAAAAATCTGTTTTTTTAAACATGATACATGATACATGAAGATACATTAAAAATCTGTTCTTTTTGGCATGATACATGAAGATACATTAAAAATCTGTTCTTTTTGGCATGATACATGAAGATACATTAAAAATCTGTTCTTTTTCACATGAAAGCTGTGAAACCTTCAAGAGGAGTCTTCTCACTTCAGTGGCCCCTGTGATTTAGTGGTGCCTGAGTCATCTTTTGCAGAGAGGAAAACGGGGATGTTTTTCTGAAGTACTGATAAGCGGGTGTGTTTCCGGGAAACAGAGCATTTCGGAATCCCTTATTAAAAAGTAATCTGTTAGAACCAGAGGATTTCATAATAATTCAACCACCTGTGGGCCCCCCCCCACCCCCCAACACTTGTCTATAATGAATCATCAGTAACTCAGACTGGTTAATTTAGATCGTCTCTATTGTTTGTTTGTTTAAAAAAAAAAAAAAACAGTGGCACCATCTTTTTTTTTTTTTTTTTCCTTTCCTTCCTGACATCTGCCTGGACTTGGTAGAGCAGATCTGTAAGCAGTGACAAAGCTCACAAATTGCTGTGTTGACTGGCTCCCGTAATCCCTTTAGTTCCACTTACAAATAGCCCCAGCAGGTCGGTCTCCCGAGGTGCTGTTTGGGCTTTAGCTGATAAAAGCAAGCCAGTGGGCAGTCCTCCTCTACCCCAAGTTGCTCCCAAGGAAGCGATGAGTCATTACCTTCTCCCGGCTGGCTCACCAGGGCTTCCTGGAATGACATGAGAGGGTTTACCCAGGTCCCTTTATTGCTGGAGACTGGAAAGAAGGATTTGAAGGGTGCTATGCTTATCAACCTTTTTTTCACTTATCAGCTAAGCTTAATAATCAACCCTCCACCCTCGGAAAGCCCAGGGGTATAAAACTTGGCTGCATTTAATGAGGTGCTGGGCCAAAAACAAACCAGCCTTGTTCTGGGATAAGGACCCTGCCCCCAGCCCACTGTTGGAGGTGGTTGTATTGTGGTAGAACAAGAAGACAATTTTGAGGTCAGAAAGACTCAAGTTCAAATTCTGTCATTCAACTCATTTGTAAATTTTTTTTGTTTGTGTGGTGCTAGAGATTGAATCTAGGGGCTTTCTATCCTCCTAGCCCATTTTTATTTTATTATTTGGAAACAGGGTCTTGCTAAGTTGCTGAGAGCCTCACTGAGTTGCCGAAGCTGGCTTTGAACCTGCGGTCCTCCTGTTTCAGCCTCCTGAGTACTGGGATTGCACGCATGTGCCACCATGCCTAGTTCTTTGTTTGTAAATTAACTTTGAGGAAACTGTGGGTTCTCTGAGACTCCTTCCTCTATTATAAAATGAGAAAGATAACCAAGCATACCTCCAGAACAAGTAAGAGTGCCCTGAGTGCTAGTGAAATGAAATCGTGTTTCTAAAGTACCCGGTAAGCCGGGCGTGGTGGCGCACACTTGTAATCCCAGCATTCGGGAGGCTGAGTCTGGTGTATCCGGGTTCGCGGCCAGCTTCAGCTACCTAGTGAAGCACTCTGCAACCTAGTGAGACCCGGTTTCAAAATAAAGAATAAAAAGTAGGGCTGGGGGTATAGCTCAGAGGTAGAATGCCCCTGAGTTCAATCCCTAGTACCGCAAAAAAAAAAAAAAAAAAAGAAAGAAAAAAAATAAATAAATAAAGTACCCGGTACTTCATAGGTGATCAGTGAGCAGAATTTATCTTGAAGAAGTTTTGTTCATGTGAATACAACCTCCAAGAGGCAGTGCCAAACCCCTGTGGCTGCCTGTAATGCTGACTCCCCAAAGCCCAAAACCAAAGCTATCTGGATGTGATTTCTGTCCTCCACATTAACTAATTCCTACGGTCTCATCTCAGAGGAGAGCCCTTCAAGGGTCCCTGCAGAAAGACTGCCTTATTCAAATCTAGCCTTAGCCAAACCCCAAATAACTAGACAGGATCGTCTTTTCTCTCTCTCTTTTTTTTCTTTCTTTCTTTTTTTTTTTTATACTGGGGATTGAACTCAGAGGCATTCTACCTCCAAGCTACACCCCCAACCTGATTTTACTTCTTATTTGGAAACAGAGAACCTTTTTAAGTTGTCAAGGCTGGGTTTGAACCTGCCATCCTCCTGCCTCAGCCTCCCAAGTACTGGGATTACAAGGGTGTGCCACCACGCCTGGCTTTTTTTCTATTTCTTGAGGTGGTATTATATAAATCAAGACATGAATTTTTATGTAAATACTTGCAAAGATCTGTGGTCATTTAAATAACATTCGTAGCCGGGCATGGTGGTGCATGCTTGTAATCCCAGCATTTGGGAGTCTGAGACCGGAGGATCCGGGTTCAAGGCCAGGCTCAGCTACCTAGTGAGGCCCTCCACAACTTAGTGAGACCCTGTTTCAAAATGAAGAATAAAAAATAGGACTGGGGGTGTAGCTCAGAGGTAGAATGCCCCTAAGTTCAATCCCCAGTACTGAATAATAAATAGCATTCGTGAAACCCCTTATACACAGGTTGAACACAACTGGTTTGACCTCACTAGGAGTTCACAAATGAACCTTTGCAGATGGCAAAGCCGGGCAAAGAGGCACACACCAACAGTTGGGAGGCTTAGACAAGAGGATCGCAAGTTCAAAGCCAGCCTTGGCCATTTAGAGGGCCCCCCCAGCAACTTAGGAAGAGCTTGATTCAATTTTTTTTAAAGCCTGGGTATGTAGCTTGGAGGTAGAATGTCCCTGGGTTCAATCCCTAACACGAAAAGTAACTTGGGGGTGGGGGGAACTGAATAAAGATGTAAGGTTGGAAATGGGGGAAACCCAAAACTGTATTCAAGATCATAGGGAAAGAACGTGTTGAAAGCATAGAATTTTTTCATTGCTGTCTTTGTGAGGTCCAAGCTGGTAGAGGCATACATGCACACAGCACTCGTTTAACCCTTCCCAAATTCCCACCTCACTCCCTCCTCCTCCCTCCTTCTCATGTTCAGGTTAGTGATTTAGTGATTGACTTTGATATGTTTGTGAAAGTACATCATGTGCATTAAGGTGTTTCCTCCCCCCTTGCCCCCACATGGATGGAACCCAGGAACATTCTACCTCCAAGCTACACCCCCAGTCCTATTTTTAATTCTTTATTTTGAAACAGGGTCTCACTAAGTTGCAGAGGGCCTCACTAAGTAGCTCAGGCTGGCTGCCAACCCAGATCCTCCAGTCTCAGCCTAACAAGTACTGGGATTACAAGCATACACCACCACTCCCAGCTTCATAGAAGTTTTTTCTAAAACACAAGAATTATTGCCCCAGTACTTGGGAGGCTGAATCCAGGTTCACAGCCAGCCTCAGCTACTTAGTGAAGCCCTCCACAACTTAGTGAGACCCCATTTCAAAATAAAGAATAAAAAATAGGACTGAGGGTGTAGCTTGGAGATAGAATGCCCCTGGGTTCAATCCCCAGTACTGTAAAATAAATAAATAAATAAAAACACAAGAATTATCAAGGCGTGATTTGCACACTGGTGTTGTTCTTGTCTGTTCTATTGTGCAATCCAAACCCAAGCCCCAGCTCCCCGCACTGGGTAGTTTCCAATCCCAGAGAGGGTAGTGTTCACTGTTTTCATGGGGGGAGGAGGACCCAAGCATACCAACAATAACTTAGTACGTAAAGGAATCCTAAGTCCCCCTCTTTGACTCTTTTCTACTTCCCCATTTTGCTGGGGTTCTGAAGAATAACATATTTAGGGAAGAACTATAAAAAGAAGAAATTGGAGGTATGTGTGAGTTATTTCCCTTTGCATTTTATCAAACTGATCTTAGAATCTAAAGTTAGCCCCAGGGTTGTATTGACTGAGGTTTTGCTTTTAACCATGACCTATTACTACAGAATATCCAACTGGTTACACATCAGGGTGTGTCCTGTCAGGTGACCCCCCATCTATTTTCAGCCACATATAAGTAACTGGGACACTGTCACCACAGCAAGGAAAGCCGGCATGCACAGAGAATTCTCAGCTCCAAGAAAATACAAGTCCAAGCAGTTCCGGCCCAACCGCCTTCAGGATTTTCTTTCTTTTTTTCCTTTCTTTTTTCTTTTTTTTTTTTAATTCTACCTCTGAGCTACATCTCCAGCCCTATTTTTTATCCTTTATTTTGAAACAGGGTCTCACTAAATTGCAGAGGACCTTGCTAAGTAGTTGAGGCTAACCCAGAACCTGCGATCCTGGTATCTCAGCCTCTCAAGTACTAAGATTACAAGCATTCGCCACCTGGCTTTTTCAGGATTTAGAATCAATGTTTTAGGGCTGAGTAGGTAGCTCAGAGGTACAGCACTTGCCTAGCATATGCTGGGTTTACCTGGGTTTACCTGGGTGTGGTGGCACACGCCTGTAACCCTAGTATTTGGATAGCCTCAGCAACAGAGCAAGACTCGGTTTCAAAACAAATAATAGAGCCGGGCATGGTGGCGCAAGCTTGTAATTCCAGTATTTGGAAGGCTGAAACAGGAGGATCACAAGTTCATGGCCAGCCTCAGCAACTTAGTGAGACCATTTCCAAATAAGAAATTAAAAAATAGGTCTGGGGGTCTAGCCTAGAGGTAGAATGCCCCTGGGTTCAATCCCCAGTAACACACACACACACACACACACACACACACACACACACACACACACACTATATATATATATATATATATATATATATATATGTATATATGTATATTATATATATATATATATATATATATATAATTGGGTTGTGTGTAGGGGGGTGTTGCTTGGAGATACAATGCCTCTGGGTTCAATCCCCAGCATCAAAAATAAATAAATAAATAAAATAATAAATCCCACTTCCCTGCTTCTTTTTGCAAACTCTTCAGCTCCTTCTTTGTACTGTCTAAACTAAGGACAGGAGTGAGGGTTCTAGAACCGTGGTGGGAGGCCTTCTTCTGGCCTCCTTGCCATCCCATTTTGTCATTCAAGCCATAAAGGAGCAGGAGGATGATCTGGGTCTGTTAACTTCAGGGGACTCTGGCTCAGAGAGGTTGCTTTGCCTGGGAACACACAGCTCAGGGTGGTTTTGCCCTGCGAATCCAGCTTGAGGACTCCAAAGCACAGTACATGTTGGGTTCCAGTTTCCTTACTGATGGATTGTCCCCTCTGCAAAAAGGTTTGAGGTTTGATAGGATTTTCACTACTTATGCTATCCCTGTCCAATGACCAGGGGAAGAAAGGTATAGTTACTACAAGGAATTTTTTTCTTCTATTTGATACTGGGGATGGAACCCAGGAGCATTCTGTCTCTGAGCTATGACCCCAGCCCTTTCTTTAAAATTTTAAATTTTGAAATGGACCTTCTAAGTTGCTGAGGCTGGCCTCAAATCTGCTGTCCTCCTATCTTAGCATGTCAAGTACTGGGAATATAGGCATGACCCACCAAGTTCTGCAAAACTGCAGTTTTTGTCTTTTCCAGTGCTAGGGATTGAACCCAGGAGCATTCTACCTCTGAGATATATACCCCTAGCCCTATTTTATTTATTTATTTTTTTGAATCAAGGTCTCACTAAGTTGCTGAGGCTGGCTGTGAACCTGCAATCCTCATGTCTCAGCCTCCCAAGTTAGGAACCCAGGGGCATTCTACCTCTGAGCTACACCCCATCCCTATTTTTTGTATTTTTACACAGGGCCTCACTAAGTTGCTGAGGCTGGTCTTGAACCTGAGATCCTCCTGTCTTAGCCTCCCAACTACTGGGATTATCGGCATGCACCAACAAGCCCAGTTAACTGCAAAGAATTCTAAAAGCCAAATCACAGCACATAGGGTCTTGAAACTGAAGAACAACTTATCTCATTTGTGAAGAGATAAGTAGACATAACTATACAGAAGAATCTTTGTAAATAAAAATATTGTAAGTAGTATATTAATTGTAATAAATAATCTGGAAAGAAAAAATATAAATGCTATATTTAAGCATTCAACAAATACATCTTGGGAAATTTTCTTTTTTTTTTACATTAAAATATGGTTCTTCTCAGCTACTCTGGAAGCTGTCACACTCAACACAGGTTCAAGGCCAACCTGGAAAGTTTAGCAAGACCCTGTCTCAAAATAAACTAAAAAGGGCTAGGAATGTTGCTCAATGCTAGTGCATACCTGGGTTTAATCCCCAGTGCTACAAAAAACAAAGGAGGAGGGAGAGAAAAATCACATATAGTTCCCAAGAAAATATACATTCTCTTTTCTGAAGATTGTAAATCTGTGCCTAAGCCTGTGAGTTACTCCTGACATAAAAGAGCATAAATAGTGCCTTTTGCAAACATTTCTAGCTCTGCAGAGACTGAGACATGAGTTACTCTTGCAATGTCCCTCTAATGAAATCATGCAGATTGACCAGCCCTTTTCTGCAGACAACCTGTTCCTCCCTCTTCTGCAATGTGCCCTGGGGAAGTGGCTGGCACGTTCCAGTAGCATGTTCCCGGGTAACCGGCTTCCATTTTAAGGAGGCAATTTACATTCCACGATGTCCTCGGCTCTGTAAGAGGTCACGGGTGGAGTAAAGATGCGGCTCCTAGATTGAATCTACAAAGCAAGGGTATCTAGTTCCCACACTCAAACAGGAAGGCCACCAAGTCACACCTACTTCTGCACATGACTAGGTTCGGATGAAGCAATCCTTGCTGCTCTAGCACGGGGCACAAAGGGAGAAGTGGGAAGTCACTTACTTAAACAGAAACTTCACAACTGCAACTCTCCTTCCCTGGCAGATAGACCCAGTGGCAGACAAGGATGCAGATGCAAAACCTCTAATTAGATCATGCATCTCTAGCCTTCTTCAAGACTCAGAGCACAGCTTCCAAGAGCTATGCCTGGCATTAAGGTCCTATTATTTTCTTTTGTGGTACTGGAGATTGAACCCTGAAGCGTTCTACACCCCCATCCCTTTTTTTTCAGTACAGGGTATTGAACCTAGGGGCATTCTACCTCTGAGCTACACCCCTAGCCCTATTTTTTTTTATTCTTTATTTTGAAGCACCGTCTAAGTAGCTGAAGTTGGCCCAGAACCTGCGATCCTCCTATCTCAGCCTCCCAAGCACTGGGGTTACAAGCAAGCACCACTAAGCTGGGCTTTTGTTTTCCTTTTTTTTTTTTTTTTGCAGTACTAGGGTTTGAACTCAGGGGCATTCTACCTCTGAGCTATACTCCCAGCCCTATTTTTTATTCTTTATTTTGAAACAGGGTCTCACTAAGTTTTACTAAGTTGCGGAGTGCCTCACTAAGTAGCTGAGGCTGGCCGCAAACCCCGATCTCAGCCTCCCAAATGCTGGGATTACAAGTGTGCGCCACCACGACCGGCTTGTTTTGCTTTTGAAACAGCATCTCTCTAGGTTGCTAAGAGTCTCACTATTTGCTGAGGCTGTCCTCAAACCTGTGATCCTCCAGTTTCAGCCTCCCAAGGATTGGGATTACAGACATGAATCACCACGCCCAGCTAATGTCCTATTACTATTTCTCTTCCCAACAGCAGAAATCCAATGACTCCCGTTCACGGAAATTAAAACGGCTTGGTCATGAACATTTAGTAAAGAAAATAAACACACAGAAGAGAATGCTGATAAATTTTATTGATTCATTGCCATAGTATCAACTTTCATAGGTATACATATAAATATAGTTACAGGCCATAAATACCCATATGGCAAAATATCTGCCCTTAGGTGCAAAAAAACAAACAAACAAAAAAACTTTTCCAGAAAAAGCCTTAAGTAATACTGAAGAAAAACAGATGCTGAGGTAATTTGTCACCTGAAGTGACTCTATTCTACACTGACATTCTTACAGTAAAAATTCAAGTAGATGTGAAATGCCTGTCTCAGAAAAAGAAGGCATGTGTTTTCAAACTAAACAAAAATATCTTTAATTATAAATAGGTAAAATAAATAAAATTATTCCCAGTAAAATTCTACCATGACTTTTCTTTTTTCTTTTCTTTTTTTTTTTTTTTTTAGGTATTTCTTAGTTTTATTTTTCATTGGAAAGTCGTCTATTTGTGGGATACAATATGTTTGAAAACATTGATACATTGTGGAATTATCACATCAGAGCAAGAAAACATTGATACATTGTGGAATTATCACATCAGAGCAATGAGTATATTCTTCACCTCAAATCTTTCTCATTTCTTTGTGGTGAGAACACTTAAAATTATTTTCGTTATTTTGAAATGGACATCAACTGTGGTCACCTTGCTGTGCCATGGAACACCAGAACTCATTTCTAACCTTGTATCCCTTGGCCAATGCTGCCCCCCATCCCACCCCGACACCCAATCATCTTACCCTCCACTTCTATCCGTTAGACTTTTGTAGACTGCCGCATAAATGAGACCATATGGAGCCTAAAATCGGTACATGTCCTGCAGATGTCCTCTAGGTTCCAACTCGTTGTAATGAATGACATCATTTCCTATTTTCTTGTTGCCACTGTATAGTATTGTGTTCATATGCCCCTGGACACAGGCTGTTGTCAATAATTCTGCAATAACTGACAGTCCTTTCAGCATTATATATCCAGCAGAAGGATTGCTGGATCATCCTGTGGTTCTACTCATAGCTTTTGAAGGAACTTCCATACTGTTTTCCAAATTTATTGTACTAATTTACAACACCACAAAGGGTATATAAGAGTTGCTCCCCTTTTCTCCATACAACTCCTGTTATCTTTCACCTTTTGGATAACAGCCAATCTAGCCAGTGTGAAGGTGATATCCCATTGTGATTTTCATTTGCATTTCTCAGAAGCTTACATCTGTTGAACACTTGTATGTCTTCTTCTGAGAAATGTCTTTTCAAATCCTTTGCCCATTTTTACAGCATTGTTTTGATACGGAGTCATTTGAATTTCTTCATAGCCCAGATAAAAAATAAAACTCATGAAACTCTTCTAAGCATCTACATATTACTCTAATGCAAATTATCTACAGATATCTATATAGAGCTCTTTTTCGTTCTGAATGGGAAATATCTGTTCCTCTTTTCAAAAAGCACATCCCAATTATGAAAATACTCTTGATTTCTTTTAAAAATTTACTTTTTATAGGATGCACACTGACTATTGTGAGAAAATACATCTTACAAACTTTTAGAAACACCTTATGAACATTCGTTTTACCAAGTTTTAGTTACATCTATTAAAAAGTCAACTTCCTTTTTATATTATCCCTGGTTATATAAAATCCCCCAAGCTCGCTGCTACTCAGGAGGTTATGACAGGTGGATAGCAAGTTTTAGGCCAGCCTGGGTAACTTAGCAAGACCCTGTTTCAAAATTTAAAAAAAAAAAAGGTTGGGGATGTTTCTCAGTGGTAGAATGCTCCTGGGTTTAATCCCCAATATTTGATGGGGGAAAAAAATCCCCAAACTCTCCACTTCATATTCCATCTGTAAGAGTTTTACCAGCATCAAGTAATTCCATATTACCCAATTTTTTCAAAGTTACTTTCTATTTTCTACACTTTCCAGTTAATGCTCACAGGAACACACATAAAGGTCATTTGAATAGAAACAATACAATCCAAGTTAAAAAAAAAATGGAATCAAATAACTTTGCATTTTGTAGTGAGCTAAGAAATCGACGTTCACTATGACAAGTGTTATCAGCATGAAATTGTTCCTCTTACCAAGATTACGCATATAAACCAAACTGTTCTAAAATTGCCATCAAAGGCAAAAAACAAACACCAAAGTATATCCTCCCTCCTGCCTGGTTTAATCATCTATCAACTCTTCTGACCCTAGGCTGGACAGCAACCTTCAGCAATAATACTAGGACAATTCTATAAGCAAAAAAAAGAAAAGCATTAAAGATGACTCCCTTCTTTTCAAGACCCTTTCTTCTTGTTGAAAGATAAAAGTGGTTTTACAATGTCCTCATATCCCAAAGAATGGTTTCCGGACAACTTCCTAGAGACACTCATTTTTTGGACTTATTTCATCTGCCCTTTCCAGAGCCATCTAAAAGGGAGTGAGTACTCTCACATCCCTCCTTCTCAAGGCAGTCTCTTCTCGGATGAAATCGTACCTACGGGGGATACTTCTTTCAAAGAAGTCCCTTCATTCGAAAGTTGTCAAAGCACTCAGGTGACCAAACTGAAGAGTTTGGAAATCAAATTCAGAAGTTTCTGGCGGAAATTCAGTTTGTCTCCAATTCTCCGGAACTGGGCGGCACACTCAACTTCCACCTCTGGAAAGAAAAGCAAAACATCAAGGTTAACAATATTGGCAAGAGTCGAATTGCAAAGAGTAAGCCAGCAAGACTGAGCACGCCCATCAAAGCGACAAGTTGAGTGTCCCCAGAATCTGTTCTTCAACTTTAGCTGTACATGCACCTGTGTTCCCAACTGAGAAAACGAATTAGAACATACATGCTTCTAACCCACAATCAAACAAACAAAAAATAGTGAAGGTAAGAATGCAGAAATTTGCTTGGAAATCTTTTTTGAAAAACACATCCACTGGGAGGCTGAGACCGGAGGATCCGGGTTCGTGGCCAGCCTCAACTACCTAGTGAGACACTCTGCAACTTAGTGAGACCCTGTTTCAAAATAAAGAATAAAAAATAGAGCTGGGGGTATAGCTCAGAGGTAGAATGCCCATGAGTTCAATCCCCAGTACCGAAAAAAAAAAACACATCTAGCCAGGCATGCTTGTAATCCCAGTACTTGGGAAATTGTGACCGGAGGACATGGGTTCGTGGTCAGCCTCAGCTACTTAGTGAGGCTCCCCACAACTTAGTGACACCCTGTTTCAAAATAAAGAATAAAAAAAATAGGACTGGGGATCTAGCTCAGAGGTAGAATGCCCCTGGGTTCAATCCCTAGTACTGGAAAAAAAAATTTTTTCACAGATTCCAAAATTCAAAATTGTATGCTGAATTTTTTTTTTTTTTGCTAGGAGCAAGAGGTTACCCGGGCACTCCACATGTTGCAGGGAAAAGGGGAAGAGCAGCATTTCCCTGGTGAACTGAGGGCTAGGGGCTGCTTGGAATCCAGGCCTTGGTCAGAACCTTAAAACATCACAGAAATGTAAACAAAGCTTCTCCACCCCAAGCAAGGACCAGAGAAAGCAGTTTGGTGCCAACTTGGCCACGGTCACATTTGCAAGGGACCTTCCTCTGCGTGGGCCACAGGCCTATAAAATTAAAGTAGGGAAAAGGGGACCTCTGATTGTGTGATGTAACCAGTAGGACCCCAGGGATTCCCAGCCCAGGGCCATACTGCCCAGCTGGTTACAACCCCTTAGTAGGTAATGGCCGGGCTTTGATAAGATTTACAAAAAGGGAGTAGGGTGGAGTGGGGTTGGGAATGGCTGAAAAAACCAGAAAGGCTCTCCAGGGGCTTCCAATCCCACCCCACTCCTTGCAGCATCCACTGTTGTCATGTTAACTAAGCCGGAAGACCTCCGGAAGGCCTCCATCAGCCATGCGGTATCAAGCTCCAGCACTACTTTGTCCCTGCCGGGGTGGGAGCAGTGGTAGCTGATATCGGGGCCCTCAGAGGTGGACACGGGAGAGGAGGGGTCACCTCCGGGAGGCGCAGGGACCTGCCATGACTTCCTTGTACTTTTTCTCCCCGTCCCCAGAGAAGGGCAGGTGGGGAGAAGGGAGAGGTGTGTTGGCCCAGCTCAAGGCAGCTGCATCTCAATTCCAAGCCCGGCGCCCTCCCACAGTCCTGGGAACGGCCTGCATACTTCCTGAAGGCACCGCGCAGACCTGGCCCGACCCCCAGGCCCCGGTGCCGTGTTGGGCACAGTCTCCCGCAAGAACCCCTGTGGACTAACCCTGTCCGGTCCTGCCCTCGGTCTCCGCAGCCCGCCTAAGCCGGCCGGCACCTGCCCGCGCCCGCGCGGGGCTCAGCGGCGGCGGCTCCGCGTTTTTCCGGGCCTTCTTCCCAGACATCTGGACGAGCAACGCCGCGATCTCTGCGGCAGACCCGTGGTAGTTCAGTTTGTCTCCAATTCTCCTGAGCTGAACGGCACACTCGACTTCCAGCTCTGAAAAGCGAAGCAAAACATCGAGGTTAACACGGACAGTGGTTCAAACTGTAACCTGCAGGTTAACACGCCCATCCAAGGGACAGGAGGAGCATCCTAAGAAGCTTTTCCTTCTTGCACACCTGTTTCCCAAGCGTGAGAAAAACTTAGAATGGGTACCCACACGCACTAACTCATGGCGACTCACACGCAAAAGAGTGAGGCTAAGAAGATAGATGCTTTGAAATCTTTTTTTTTTAATATATCCGGGATGAGGCAAATGTTATCTTTCTTTCAAATATGGAAATTTTATGTCAGATACTACAAACAGTATCATTACTCAGCTCTAGCAGCCCGTGTGATATCATCCTTCTCTGACTTCAAGTTGGCCAAGGAGCAGAAGTTGAATTCTAAACACTTGTTTTTAAGTAGATGTGGTTTTCAAATGGCAGTATTTCCTAGCTCATTATACTCTCCTTTGAAAAAAGTTCTTGCTGGGTGTGGTGGTGCACGCCTGTAATTCTCTGTACTTGGGAAGCTGACACAGGAGGATCCCAGGTTCCAGGACAGCCTCAGCAAGTAGTGAGACTCTCAGCAACCTAGAGAGACCCTGTTTCCAAATAAGAAATAAAATTGGGCTGGGGGTATAGCTCGAAGGTAGAATGCCTCTGGGTTCAACTCCCAGTACCCCTCCCTCCCCCAAAAAAGAAAAAAATTTCTTGACATTTTCTTATGAAAGACTCATAAAAATTCACTCCAAAATAAGTTAACATTTACCTGTTAACCCAAACCAGTATCTTCCCACAAGCCCATTGTGTTTGTAAAAAAAAAAAAAAAAAAAAAAGAATGAAGCAGACATAAGTTTAATTTACATGTTTACTACTTTTTAGAATTTAGGTAGTGTAATTTATTTTCAGTAAAATAATCCTGATTTAATTTCTGATTAAACCTTGTCATAAATTTAAAAAATAGCACAAAATCAGTATATTTCCATTTTTAAGACTATTTCGATGAGCAACTCGAAGTATTTTGGTCCACTTCAAGATCACAACTATGAAAATTAAATACATCATAGAACAGCTGGTGGTGTAACTCAGTAACTGAGCACTTGCCTTCCATGACTAAGGCCCCTGGTTCAAACTCCAGTATAGCAAAACAAAACAAAATAAAAAATCTGGTCTGTAGTGTAGATAAGGCCCTACTTAGGCTTAAAATAAATGAGAACCATAAGTATAGAGTAAAGCAAACTCTTTAACCTACAGTTCAACTAAGTTCTTTCTCCACAAGAGCTGAGTGAAATTCTTCTTAACTCCTACCAAAAGAGGCAATAAATCATGTAGTATGGCATTTTTATGGGCTCGTGTCAAACATTTTAAGAACTATTTATAGACTTTTTTTTTTTCATAGAGCCCCTAAACAATATCATTTAGCATACAACTTTGGAAGTCCTGCATTTTTGGGGGAAAGCTATCCCATTAGCCAAAAAGAAAGAAAGGAAGGGAGGAAGATAGAAAGAAGAAAAGAGAAAGAAAAAAGAAGAGAGAAAAAATAAATAAGTACCAGTAATTACTATAATTTTTTAACCATGTTGGGATATACCCAGGCCTGGACTTGCTAGACAAACTATCTACCATGGGGCAACACTCTCAGTTCTGTTTCCTTAATTTTTTAATTAAAGTTACACATCTATAAATGTATTAATATCTAATTAGGTTTGCAAGATTTTTTGCTCTCTTATTATTGGAATCTAGGTTAAGTCAGTCCAGAGAGTTCTAGGTACTGGACAAATCTTTCAGAAACATGGTCAAAGCCAGGTGTGGTGGCACATTCCTGTTATCCCAGTACTTGAGAGACTGAGGCAGGAGGATCACAGATTTGAGACCAGTCTCAGCAATTTAGTGACTCTTAGCAAACTACTGAGATGTTTCAAAACAATGCCCCTGGGTTCAATAGAAAGGAAGGAAGGAAGGGAGGGAGGGAGGGAGGGAAACAGGAGAGAGAGAAGAGAGGGAGGGAGAGAGAGAAAGAAGGAAAGAAAGAAAGAAAAGAGGGAAGAAGGGAGGGAAAGGAGAAAGTCAGCGCTCTCGGACATCAGTGGACAAAGCTGTTCCATCGAAAGCTAGATTAGAGAGACCAGCCTGGTGCAAGGTTCGCCCCCTCTATGTGCTCCGAGGGCGCTATAAAATTAAAGTAAGAAAAAGGGGTCCATGCCTGTCAGATGTAACAGCAGTAGGGTCCACAGGGATTTCCGCCGAGCCATACAGCTCTGCGGGTTACGACCCGTTAGCAAGGTAACTGCCGCCTTTGGTCACGATTTAGAAAAAATGTCCAAAAGTGGGGAGCGGAGAGCTGACCTAGCAGTTACGACCGGGCGGTCGGTGTGTGGGGGGCTGGGCCGGGAGGGGGTTGACGGGGAAGACGAGCGCTACCTCCTCTCCGGCTGCGCCCCGGCCCGCCTTTCCGCATCGACTGTTACAAGGTTAACTAAGCAGGAAGATCTTGCAGGCTCAACCCAGGAGTCCAGGTGCGGCCTCCGTAAGCCCCGCCAGTCCTGCGTGGGAGAGCCACGACAAGATCTAACGCAAACTCTGCTTTCGTTCCTGTCGGGGTGCGGACAACGGTAACTGAGACCCGGGCCCTCCGAGGTCGCCTCGGGAGGCCAAGTGGCTCCCGATGTCCTCTCCTTCCTCACCTGCCGAGACAATGACCGCCCGCATTCGCACATTTTCTCCCGGTGGCCCCCGGGAGAAGCAGCTGGAGGCACCCCCAATGCAGCTGCACCCCAACCCGAGCCACGCGCCTGAAGAACTTCCTGGAGGTGTCCCTAAGACACGTGCCAGGGCGCAGACCGGTCCCGACCCCCAGGCCGCATGCACGCTGCACCCCAAGCCCGCCGGGCACAGCCGCCCCGCCCGGGGCCGCGACTCGGGCCGGGCCTGGGTCTCGGCGGCCGCTGGTGGGTACCTGCCGGCGCCCTGCTGGGGTTCGTCGGCCCGCTCTTACGCGCCTTCTTTCCAGGCATCTCCCCGAGCGCCGCCGCGATTCTGCTGCACACCAGGGGACTCTGTCCCCGACCGAAGCGCCCGGGCGTCTGCAGGACCGGAGCTCGGTGCACGGCTGGGCGCAGAGCGCACACACCAGCTCGGGGGACTCCAGCGAGTGCCCGCTCCCGGGCGCGCTCGGCGCTCATAAGGGGACTTCCCCGGTGACGTAGAGAAACTTGACGCCGGGCACGCCCCTGTCGCCGCCCCCTGTCGCCACGATCCGCCTCCAGAGGGTCAGGGAAACGGCGCCCAGAGAGACCTGCCCGGACATGCGGCCGGCTCTGGGGGCGCGCCGGCGAGACGAAGACGAAGAGGAGGACGAAGACCGAAGAGAAGACCGAAGAGACCGAAGAGGAGGAAGACGAAGACCGAAGAGAAGACCGAAGAGACCGAAGAGGAGGAAGACGAAGACCGAAGAGACCGAAGAGGAAGACGAAGACCGAAGAGAAGAC